>OZ020611.1:40311964-40582654 GCA_963971575.1 Liopterus haemorrhoidalis | reverse complement strand
CGAGCTTAGAAAGCTGTATCCAGGGTATAAAGTTAAGCTTGTAGTCCTGATAGTTGGTGTTTTGGGTGGTATGAAAGCCTTCTATCGAAGGGAAATCGAATTCATTCCCGCCTGCAGATCTTCTGCCACCTCTTTGATCTGTAGGATGCAGAAAGCAGTGCTGCTCGGGTACTCCGCATTGTGCGCGCACTGGATCTGGCGTAATTTCCGCGGCTGCATATCGCCAGGGTATGGGATGCAGTCGTGTGTAATTAGCTCCACTAGTCTCTAGTATGACGCGGCTCAAAAGGTTGCTGAAGTTTGAGATTAGTAGACGCTTGTCAAGACCTGACAACCCCATAATAATAATAATAATTCTTTATTCAACTTAACAAGAATAATTTAAAAAGAAAAGTATATGAAAACAAAGTTTATAAGCAAACAATTACTTAAAAATATAATAAACACAAGTTATTTATTGAGATATTCTTGAACAAATATAAGCCTTGTTTGGCATTTTTTTTTTTTTTTAATATATTTGAATTTCTTTGCATTTATATTTATCGCTATCATGGGAAATAACTAACATTTTATTGATAAAATCGAATCCAATATTCATCCTTCTCGTAACTTCCAGTCGGGATTGTGGCGCGGTTAAATTTTCTTTGGATCGTATGTAGTAAATATGAGATTCCTTACGCATAGAAAGATTTCCACATATTTTCTTTATTTCCATGGCTGAAGAAATATAAACTACGCATGAAGTGTGAGCATATTCAATTCCTTGAAAGTTGGTCTGCACGATGCTGTTGTTGGTGCATTTACAGTGGCCCTGGGCCCTGACTGCTTTCTTATGAAGTAGAAATATCATTTCTGCTCTCGGTGAACTTCCCCAGATTGACAATTCTTTGGCCATGACTGAATGAAATAGCGAATAGTATGTTGTCTGGGCTTATTTTTAATTTGATATCTTCCTTACACGTCATATGGCAAACAACTTTCTTTAGCTTTCCACATAATCTATCGATGTGCCATTTCCATGATAATCCAGAATCCGGCATCGGAAACGGTAAGCAGGGACGCAGGGAGAGAGCCCGGGCCCCAGTAATACAATAATTCCGGCCTCGGGAAAACAATAATACCACCCCTAGAAAATTACGAGCCCGATGACAGATAAGAAAGTGCGCGTTGATATAAATTATACTTTATTTTTTCTGTAATTTAATTTATAAAATATGTTTACTTGTCCTGCTCATTTTCCAAACGGAAACTACCGATGGAGACACCACAAAGGGACCCAAATACTGACAAATGATAACAGCAAACTACATAAACAAAGTCATTAATGTCAATTTTGTATGTTCGGACACTACAAGTTACATACAAAATTACTTTTTACATTTTACTTGTCTCGGACTGCTGCGAGATGCTGACACTGCCTCTCTCTAAGTTGTTATCCCACATCTTGTAACTTGGACATCTATTTTAACTCAAAAGTCAGAGGACAGTTATTACTTAACAAATTAGATAGAACAATCTTAGAAAAATAATCAAAATAATTTTTATATTTCAAGACAGAGATTAATAGTTTTCCACATATGGTCCAAATACATCCAAGCAATTAATTTTACAATTTGCGAACCGCTATACAATTTATGATGCCCTGTTCCATGTTCATAATATTAGGGACTAATAAATACGTCTGCAAGTATCTAAGAAATATTTTTTTCTCCACGACCGCTATAGAATTTACCAATTTTAAAATCAGTTTTGACTACAGAAAGTTAATATTCTAACAAAAGAGTTGGAATGTTATTCTAAAGTACTTATCTTCTTATGAATTTTGCGTGTATTTCATTCCTTCACTTGTGAAGGAATAAATATTCCATGCTCGTTGTCAAATGTTATTGTTCACTATAAGGTATGCATTCATCCGCGTTGAAAAGAAATGCTGCCGGTATCTATGGCATATGAATACATTTTTTGAAATAAACTAACATAACTTACTAAAAAGTAATAAAATAGTGGCCAATGTGCGGCAAATTAAACAAAAAATTAAACAAAAAATAAGTAAAAAAATAATTTAAAATAATTAATTAATTTGTTATGTAATGTAAATTGTTTGTTAAAATAGAAAGTTTATTAAAATAATTATTTGTTAAATTTCTTCTTTTTTTTGTGGTGGTCGTGGAGAAAGTAGAGTCTGTGACTCGGTTGGAAGAGAAAAGTCGATGCTCGTGATTCCTCACGCTCGCCTACGGCTCGCTCTTGGAATGTTCTACTCGCATCGAATTTTCTCATTCCTTGTTACAGAATATACTATTATCATTTTCTAATATTTTACTTTAATTAGATAATTTATTTATGAAATTTTATTTGTGAAATAATACCAAAACTACCGTCCTCACACTAACTAACCTAATCCTTTTAGAATTGGACTAAACTGTTGCTTAATCAAGGATTCCAATCTCATCTTTTGAGAACTGGTTGGAGTTCAGATAAATTTAAATTAATTTAGCATCTAAGTGTGGTTCCAAACGCTATATCATGAACAAATTAAGTAATTTGTAATAAAATGCTAAAAACTAATATAGATATTCAACGCAAATCTTAAAATATTAAAAGATGTTAAAATAACATATCGGTATTGATCGAAAAATTACTTAACATGAAAATGTAATTCGTTTCTTCCTTCGCTTATTTATGGCGGTTCAAAATAGGTGTGTAACATCCTGCAAAATCCTAAAATAGAGTTAATGAGAGCCCTACCTGCGATTTCATTATACGAACCTTCTAAATTATTTCTTTAGTCCATAATTTAGCACAATACTGGGAAAATGCGAAATTAGAACTAACATTTTCATTTTATTATGAAAATATAAATAGAATTTTATTATGAAATAAATACAGACAACACTTTTGTTTCATAAATGCTAAGTATTTTCTAATATAATTAATAAATATTAAGTACCAAAGACACCAAAAAAATTATTACAAACATTAGAGCTGAAAGGAAATATTTGTATACATATATAAATAGCTGCAATTCTAACACCTGCAAGGTATTTATAAAGTTTCTAGGAGAAAATGAATAAGGATGGGGAAAGGGTAGGTGTACAAGGCGTGATCAAAAAGTTCGTGCAATTTTTAATTTACAAAAAAAATATTTATTCATCAATTTTTATATTGTTCCCTTCAAAACAATCCCTATCGGATATAATTATTATTAATAAAGTGAAGAGCAAAAGCCAAAGGCTTGTTGTGCTCAGAATAGTGATACATATTTTTACAAAATAAGTACAACTTAATTGTGAAATATAACTAATAGACACAAATTACGAAAACATGTAGCACACATTATACAAAAACGAATCAGTTTCAAATACAAAAAAATAATATATATATATATAAATATAAATTAAAATAAAAATAGAAAGAGACGCATTCAGGACAGGAAAATGGTTGTAATCCTAGCTTTGAATGCATTTATGGAAGGGGCTGATACCGCTTCGTCCGAAAATGAGTTCCACAGATCAAATACTCTGTTAGAGATGAAATGTTGTCTCTGCTGTCTAGAGTATTTCTCGTGCTTCAGCTTGAGATGGTGGCCACGAAGACATTGGTCCAAATTGAGTTGAAACAACGAGGACATGCCAATAGAGAACTTGCTTGTGGTTATCCTATACATCTGTATAAGATCTCCACGGCTTCTACGATCAGCTAGTAACAGTAACTTAGTTTTTTGAGGTGTTCTTCGTAGGGTAGAAGGCGGAGGTTACTTGGGAGACGTGTATCTCGTTTTTGAACGCCTTCCAGAAGATGT
Organism: Liopterus haemorrhoidalis; assembly: GCA_963971575.1. NCBI lineage: Eukaryota > Metazoa > Arthropoda > Insecta > Coleoptera > Dytiscidae > Liopterus > Liopterus haemorrhoidalis. The sequence continues at coordinate 40,578,852 of OZ020611.1, read as the reverse complement.
ATATCCCGCTGCAAGTAATGCGCCAGAAAACAAATGCAAATTCAAGGATAGGGCGTATGTAGGATAAATAGATTGTACGAAATAATGTAAGGGTCAGGTGTGGGAAGGATTTATAAACTAGGTAGAGTATTTTATTTGCTTTCTTAACAATCGAGACTACATGCGGAGACCAACCTAGGGTTGTTGTTACCGTTATGCCTAGATCAATCATAATTTTGGTTCGCTGAATCAGTTGTCCTGAGATATTATAGGTGTATCTCTGGTTATTGGTCCCTAGATGTAGCACATGACATTTTAAGGTATTTAGGGATAAGAGCCATGTAGCACACCATTCAGTGACAGAGTTTATGTCCGCTTGTAATTGAGGTTTGTTCCTGGTCTCATTGTAGATTTTCAGATCATCGGCAAACGTCTGATGCTCGGAGGCTAGGCGGGTTGATTCCATAGTGATCCATTTCTTGCACTTATACCACCGTTTTTCTAGTCTTCAAAGCACTTCTAAAACGCAGATTTTGGTATAACGTTTAACTCCTCCAATGATTTTATTTTTATTTCTGCAATAGTCGTAAAACGTTGTCCCACATGGGGCCATACGGTATAAGAGTTTCTTTTGTAATGGGCTTTACACAATATCTATTTTAATTATGGGGTATTTATATACCCCATATCTGAAAAGGGTTTTAGGATAAATTGTTTTACAATCAAATTACTTCGAAAGTTCTTTCTTAGTTTCGTTTATTAATCTTAAGTTAAAAAATGTATACTTTTCATGTTTCCATTCACATATTAAAATATAATATTATCCACTGGGGCCAATCAATTAATTCGAAACAAGTATTTCGTCTCCAAAAGTTAGCAATACGTGTCCTTTCAATCGCTTAACTCCAGAGACTCGTGCAAGGAATACTTCACCCAACATATTCTATCTCTGTGTATGTTCGCCAACAAAAACAAACAACTGTTCCTAAAATTCGAGCATTTCTATAACATAAGGAACAAATATGCACTAGTTCCAAGGCCACACAATCTAACCTGTTACCCAAGGGGTGCCGATTTCAATTCTTGTATACAGGTGTTAGGTAAATGTCCGGCACAATTTTAAAGGCAGCATTGTTGTCCCATTTAGAGCTAAAAAGTCCTCAATACGAAAAACTAAAAAAGTCAGTGGTTTTCAAAATTAGGGGCATCTTTTTGTTTGTTTATTTTTGGACGAAATTCACATTTTAGAGAAAATTGGCAAAGGTAAAATCGATTGCATTCTACGTCACCATGCTGCCTTTTAAATTGTGCCGGACATTTACCTAACAGCCTGTATAGATACTATAATGCGATTTCGATGAAATAAAGTTGTCAAAAAAATCACTCATTTTCAAGACCAAAAATAACCTAATTGAAAGAGCATTGTATGATTTTTTAAAATAATTTCTATATTATTGTTTATTACTGTTTAATTTTTTTTTTTATTTTTTTTTTTATTTTCACTCTCCATGTCTCTAATATTTATATATTTTCTTGTACAGTCTGTTCCAAACGGTTAGGCGGAACTAGATATTGCAATCTAGTTACTTTGATCGTTTAAATCGTGCTTTTCGACCGTTTTGTTTAAGATTTGTAAATCATACTTACAATAAACATTTTTTGGTTAAGGTTAATATCATTTTAAAATGTCATTTTCTTTATATTTTGATTTTTTGTGTCATTCTTAATACAAATTTCCCATTTATTTATTTTTTTGTCAATAAAATAAGTAAAAAAAAATATTAAATTTTGACATATGTCATTCGTTTCCATGGTTTCATTGTTGGAATTTTAAATTTTAACATTCCAACATGAAAAATGAAATAACCCAAGCAAGGTCCCTTCTCGTGACCACCTAAAAGAACGAAATTCCCATTTAGTTCCGCCTAACCGTTTGGATCAGACTGTATTATTATGTATTGACTTTCTTTTCTTGTAATACAGGTATTATGTAATATTTATGTACATGAAAGACAAGAATAAAACTAAAACTAAGTTTACAAGTAGTAATTTATTATTATCTATGCAGCTTGGAGATGGAATAAACTTGATTTTTATATTTAATTGCATATTTTGACTCGTGACTTGACTCGGAAGAAGACGGTAATTGAATGCTTATTTTTCTTGATGACAATAAATTTAATACAAGATTGAAATATAATATGTTTGGGAAATATGACATGTCTACGCAGCGTTTAACTTGTCCCGTAGGAATTGAAAACAGACAGACAATATCCCATAAATTGTGATATGAATAGTAAAGTTAAAAAGAGTTCATGTTATGAATTAAAATGGCACGTATTTATAACACTTCATTATACATGCGAAACCTAAAAACGTTACTCATATCATTCAATTTTTTTTTTTTTATAGTTTTTAGTAATTTCCGCCGTTTAATTGACCGCTGAAATTCTGAGTTTAAAATCGATGTAACCCTGAGTACCTGACAGCCAATAATAAGTATTCTTATTACTTATTCTATCATGAATACCCTAGGATGTGTTATATTTGAATTATCCTGTATAATTCCGTTGGGTCACGATGTCCAGTTTTAATAATGCACGCCTGCGCATATTGTTTTGTTTCGCCTGTCACGCATGTTACCTGCTGGACACCGGTCAGTTGCGGGTCACTCTTCAACCTGCTATACACTTTTCTTTGTTTCTATATTTTTTCGCGATTTTTTATACCGTTAATGTGTGTTAATAAATGGTGCAATTAAACAGAAGTGGTTTTAAGTGAATAATAGTATAAAATCATTTTTATTCCTACAAACTGTGTTGGTATTAGCAGTAAACTATCATAATTTCCATTAATTTAAACATTCTTTTTAGGGTTTTGTAGGTATGACCAAAAAACCCTTATACCGTCATTTTGTCGTCTGTCTGTCTGTCTGTCTGTCTGTCTGTCTGTCTGTCTGTCTGTCTGTCTGTCTGTCTGTCTGTCTGTCTGTCTGTTCGGTAAAAATTGTAGCCGAACGGCTAAACCTAGAGAGTTGAAATTTGGCATGCTTATACAACTCGTTGACCCGCACATAGGAAAAATACCAAAACATCTAAAAAACATATCCCCCTAAAAATATAAACAAATATGTGCTCATCGAAAAAAAAAATATTTTTTTTTAATTCTGAGTAGGGTATCAAATGAAAGCCCTTGGTACGTGGATTAACGATCAAATTTTTATTTTTCCAAAATAAATTATTTTGAAGCGATTTTTGCCAATATTGTGCAAAAAAAATTTTGTCCCACACCCTGTAGCCCAGATGGTTTAAACTAAAAATCTGAAACAATTCTAAGTAATGTACATTGGTGTGAACCGGAATAGTTCAACAGGAATTTTTGATCAGATTATGTTTTTGGAAAAAAAAGCATTTTTTGTGTTTTTTTGCTAATAATGTTGACAACTTATAGTTATATAATACGCTAAACAGTAACGTGTTTCTTGGTGCTGTGGCTAAGATACTTGCGTTCTGTCCAAGAATTCGTAATCGGACTCATGTTCGAGTCCTACGTGAGGAGACAATATTATTTTTTATTTATTTTTTGCATTTTTATATTGTTTAAATTATTTTTTCAAAATTTTAATTATATTTTGGCAATTGTTGCATTTAATTTTTAATAGCGTAAATTTAATAACCAGTGGAAATTGTTGAAATTATATATTTGAATGTACACGAAATCAAAGGGGAGGAGCTATGACTAAAAACAACCAATGGAAGCCATAGGCGCAATTTTCAAAATCTTAATGAACCTTGATATATTAAAAAAAAATACTGCACATCTTTAAAAACTTAAATAATGGTAATAGGCATTCGAATTAAAATTCATAAAAAAATATTTTGTCATAAAATTTGTTTTGGCACCCCAAATAATCATCATTCACTTACTAAATACCTGCAAAACCCTGAAATGTGTGAAAATTCACACTTCACATCAATTTTTTTTTATTATCATTGGCATTACTATTTTCCCAGAAAATATTGTTTCAACACTAAAATTGACTTAGTATTATAAATTATAGGAATAGGCTGATATTTGCGGTTTCGTTAGTTGCGGTTTTCGATTTATTGCGGTTTACATTTCGATCCAAAAATTCGATTTTTGCGTTAAGCATTCGAGTTATTACGATATTTTACAAATATCGCACAACCTGAAACTATAGAAATATGCGTTGCATGCTTGTGGCGGGACCACAAGTCCCGCTTTTGGTAGGACAGTCCCAATTTTTAATAGTTTTCCCGCGTTCACAAAAAAAGCGTATTTGAACTAGGCTATTTATAATATCTCTTCAACATTTTGATTTATAGAGGCTGTTGAAAGTTAACTAGACATCAGACATTGCTAATTCTGTTTTTTAGCAGAGCTACGATTAAGATTAAATCGACAAACTACTATTTGTTTTACGCTGATGACGATTGTGAAAACTTCGAAACAATAAGTATTAGATTTTCGATTTGTTCACTAAGACAGCGGTGCTTAAACTGGGGTCCACGAAACAATTTGGACATTAACTTTACATCCCCCAACTTTTCGCTTTTATTCAAATAACTCATTTAATAGTGCCTATGAGATTATTGAGCCAGAAATTAAGTCTCAAGAACGACGTAAAATGCCTAGGATTGGGATGGGGTCCGCAAAAAAAATTTTGTTCAAGAGGGTGTCCTCGGACTACATAAGTTTAAAAACCCCTGCACTAAGACAATATTTTTTAATGGAACACCTTTAAATTTTTGGATATTCTAAAACAGTAAGTTATACAGATCAAAAAAGTATCTATTCTTTTTTATTATTATCCCAAAATTGTAATGCAAGGAATTATGTTTAAATGTGCCTATTAAATACATAAAAGATTATTATTAATAATAATTTATAGCAAAACAAAATTTGTTATCATCCTTTTTATTATTATTTCTTATAAATCATATTAAAAAACAACCAAATTAAGAAAATTACATCAATTATTCCAAAAGCACGCATCTAAAGGGTCTAAGGATATTTGATGAAGTATTTGATAGGATAGGAAAGCAATGGTTTTTCTTATTTTATAACGATTTTGTTAATTATGTGCAAACACAACCGCTGCATGTGACTCAACCGCCCGTGTGCTGGAATTCGTGGGACGGCTCTTTGGGACGTTGATAAAAGTTAGCACACTTGCGCGATTTGGGTTCAATACTAGTGGGGGCGGTCCAACTGCCGCGTTTTGAAGAAAGTTTGCACACTTGCGCGATTTGGATTCGATTCTAGTGTGGGACGGTCTTGTAAATGTTTGCACACGGACGGTTGACGCATGCGCAGTGGCCCTGTTTACGTGCTATTGGTGGAGTTTTTACGGGGTAACAAAAAAACATTATTTTCTTGATTTCATTAGGTATTCAACAGTTTGATGAGTATATTTCTTGCTCAACACAGTTTATAACTCTATGCCTAGGATGACCATGCGTCCCGGTTTTCCGGGATTGTCCCGGTTTTAGGTCAAGTGTCCTAGTGTCCCGAAAAATGTTTTCGGGACGGTCGATTGTCCCGGTTTTTACATAATTCTGCATTTGTAAGAAAAGAAATATTACAACTAGTCAATCTGAGAGGTGAGGTCCTTTTTTTTGCTCTTCACTTGGACCTGGGAGGTGAAAACCTTTTTTTGCTCTTCACTTGGATCTGGGAGGTGAGGACCTTTTTTTTGCCCTTCACTTAGATTTGGAAGGTGAGGACCTTTTTTTTGCTCTTCACTTGGATCTGGGAAGTGAGGACCTTTTTTTTGCTCTTCACTTGGATCTGGGAAGTGAGGACCTTCTTTTTTTTCCCCTGTGTCCCGGTTTCCCTTCACTCAAATCTGGTCACCCTATCTATACCGGACAGCGTTAGTAATGCAATCTCAATCTTATATATGTTTTCTATTTTGCTTTCATAAAAAAGTTATTATGGAACTGAATTGGGTGTTATAATGAGTTTCATTATGACACTTAATATTTTATATAATAAATTGGTACAAAAACCAAAATATTTTAGAAAAAAAAAAAAAAAATGACAGCTACCTTGAAAAAAATAAAACCATTAAACCAACAGCATATTAAGCAACAGCTATATTCACATGCCAAATTACCTAAACGAGGATGGTTTTTGATTATACAGTGAATTTCTTTTATCCTGCAATATAGGTATTATCGCTACGATGGTAATTGAAATCTGACAGCAATGTAAAATTGCGTTTCTTTTAATTTGCAACATAGGCCATTTAACATTGCTGTCAAAATAATTTGTCGTTACTAGGGAAACCGTGCATAATAATAATTTCAATGTTGCAGGATAAAAGATATTCACTGTATAATGCAAATTTATTATTTTAAAAGGCATGAAAACGCAAAACAGAAAATAGTATAAAAAACTCGTTACATAAGGCTTTTTGTGGCACTTGTCGATTAAAAATAACCTTTAACCCCGACAAGTGAGGCAAAATAATGCATTGTGTAAAACACAAAGCATGATTTTGCATTTTTACTATACTATTAATAAATTAATATAATTCTTTAAATTACAGTTTTGGGATAATATGGGAAAGAGACTTTTTGTTAAGTTATTATTTTTGGATATCCAAAAATATACAGGCTGTTCCATTTAAAAAATATTGATCTTATAAATGTTGTGAAAATCAGATTCTTATTATTTCTGTGTTTTCGTCATTGGCATCTGTGTAAAAATTAATACTAAAGTCTATCCAAAATAACTATGATATGACGTCACACTTTTTTAATTTAGTTGCCAATGTTAGGATGTAATTTAACTAAGTTGCAAACATTACTTAGTTATTACATTCGGCTTTAACAGGTTTTCGGGTGTGATGATGACTACGAATCCTGAGTAGGTGTGTATGATGCTGTCTTAATTTGTCAAAGACACTCAAGGCACCAGGAAAGTTTTGTCGTATAACTTTATTTTTCACAATTTTCCAAAATAATTTCCATCACACTCTACAGACTTATACATTTGTCGAAACTGGTTTTCATTGGCAAAACGGCGCATTTTTAATTCATTTTGACGTAAGGAAACAATCCAAAATCTCGAAGCGCAAGATCAGGACTATACGAAATATGTTATGATGAAGGATAGTAACTATAATCTTGAATTTTACAAAAAATCTCGTTGCTGTTCTTGATTATGGGGTACCCAAAGCATAGAAATCTTTTTAAAATGTAATTTACCATACATAATTTTATGTAAAACTAGTGTATTAATCTTGAGAGTTTCTTCTTTCTGCTTGTATGATATGCGGCATTTTTTTTTTTTTTTTTTTTTTCAGATTTTTAATAGTAAATTCATAGTTCGAAATTACCACTTCCTAAGATCACTCTGAACGTGGACCATCTTCTAATTCAATAATCATGTCGAAAATTTGTGTACCACCGCTCAATAGCTCTTAAGAATGGAAAATCATCCAGGAATACTCTAAATCGTGGCTGTGTTTATATGAAAGACTAACTCGATATGTCTGTTTATTTATATTAACGCATGACAAAGCTTTTCTAGTATCCTACGTACAATATATATACTTATGCAAAATTTAGCACTAAGTATTTCGTAAAATTAAAGATTTTTTGCTCCTCAGGCGCCCCAAAATGATAATTAGCTTCAGTCCCCCGAAAGTCTAAATCCGCCACTGATTTTACTTATTAAAGTTCAAGTATCGGGAATATTTCCTTAAATAAAACCCTTTTTTACCGACCGGCAACATATATAAGGGAGGTATTGTGATCATACCGATTTTGACATTTCGAGATTTCGATGGATCTCCACGAATTGATGTCCCTACATAACGTTTTGACTATTTTTAGCATAATGTCTGTCGGTCTGTCTGTCCGTCCATCTGTCTGTTTGTGTACAAGTGCAGAGCAAAGTCGGCTGAAAGGATTTTTATGAAACTTCATATTTAAGCTTTTGCACGAGTTGATAAATAATATCTCTGTTAGAAAATATTAAGCCAAGTTATTTCTACTCTGCTGTTAGAATGTATTTTATATAAGTACTTTATGATGGTGGTCGGTCCTGTGGTGGCCACAGCTGATTTTTTCAGTGTGTGTTGCCGAGGTTCGAATAACGGACTGGTCCTCTGCAGTTCGGAAAATTCCCAGTAGGCCGGAAAGGTTTTCGAAGGTTTTGGGGCCGCTCTGTGTAAAATTTACTACAAATGGACCGTTCAGGTCAGTTATCTCCCAGTAAAAATGTAGGTCCCAGTCCGTACCCTGCGAGACTCCATAGTTAGTCCGTTGCGTACGAAGCAGAGGGACGCGTGTACGATTTTCATTTGGGGAAACTAGAATATAAGTAAAAGGTTTCAATGAAATACAAATTTCTCAAAAATAATTATTCTGACTGCAGTTTCGGAGTTAACCATTTTGAAAAGTACAATATGTATTGCGATGCAATGATTCAGTATGTTTTTTGTTGCCATAGCTTCGTTGTAAGACGGTTGAGGTGAAATCCTCCCACTTCGGAATTTTCATTATCTGATACTCTGCAGAAAATATTTAATACTAAAAATGAGTACTGTGATACAAAAACATGAAAAATTGCAATTGATAAAGTTACTATAACTACAATTGTTGTTAAACTTAATTAATTGTAGTAAAAAAGTACTAACGCGTGTTTTATTACATAGTTTTAAAAGAAAATGAAAACCAAGTGTAATATACATAGCAGAAAGTCGATATCATGAATTTTAACGTCGCCTATTTTTATGCCGGCGGCACTACACGTGTTGTTTGTCTTGGCCTTCTAAATATAAATGACAATGGAAATAATTGACAATTTCGGACAATAGATATTGACATAGTCTGTACGTGACTGTAAAATAAAATTACACTATTTTCCCAAATTCAAATTATACTTAGATATATTCACAATAATAGATTCTCTTTAAAGTAAAGAGTTATATTTATAGTTGATCCTTGGACAATACGGGTTTGAACTGCGCGAGTCCACTGATTTTTCTCAATAAAATATATATACACACACCGGCAAATTTAAAGAAACAGACAGAAAAATCTAATTATTTTCCCTCTAGTGTACATATTGTTGATATCTCTCAGGTAATCTTCTAGTTCGATGGTTTTTGGAATAGTTGAAACTTGATTTACACCATGTAAAACCTGTTGAAGAAGAAAAAAATCAAAGATGAGTCGAATCGGAGTCGAACAAAATATAGTTTTAAACAGAATAATTTTCTTGTACATTTTGGACTTAGTTAATCATTTAATGCGCTTTTCTATCGCCTCAATAGCGTGTGTTTACCCCACGAGCCCTTACGACTGCAGTCATTCGCCTTCCCATACTTCTTATGAGGTCATCAATCAGTTCTTAGGGCAATCTGTCCCATTCCTGAAGAAGTGCGACTCTTATCTCTTCTCTGTTTTGAACAGCTGGAATTCTTGACCGGAGTCTTCAGCCTAGCATGTCCCACACATGTTCAATCGGGTTGAGGTCAGGGGAGTACGCTGGCCAACCCATCGTTGTTCAACCCAATTGATTTAAAAAGTCTGTTACGCGCTGGGCGCGCATTATCCTACAATGGGGTGAAACTTTCTCCGATATATGGGGCAAAAGGTACAACATGGTCTTGAAGAATATCTCTGATGTACCTATCTGCAGTTAACGCTCCGCCATCACCACTAACTCTGTGCGAGCTCCCAAACATATTCCACCCCAAACCATAATTGAACCTCCACCAAAAGATACAATAGTTCCAAAATTAAATGGTGCATTTTGCTCTCCTTGGCGTCGATGCAATCTTTGTTCATTGTTTAGTAGAGCACTCAAACCTATCTAGATATAGGCTACAAAATAATAAAATTTAAAAAAAACATAATTTTCAATCTGTTCTTTTATATTTGCCGGTATGTGTAGTATACATTTTGATATTTTTATTGCCCGAAAATAAGATACACATTTACAATTTTAATTAATAATGATTTTATTTATGAAATAGTTACAAATATCTAGTAAAACAAAGAATAATAGAAAAAGTTTAAATTTAACAAGGACGTGGCTGTCTCCACAGCTTGTATGGAACCTGATAATGTTGTTGGTAATCGTCCCTAACAATGACATTTTGCCTTATTAATGTACGGAATCTTATAGGAATTCCCTCCTTTCACTAATATGATTGCTTCTAGACAAAGATGCAATATTAGAAACACATTATCAAGGGTTTGTATGTTTAATGCATTAAATGCATTTTGTACACATTCAATCAGTTCGTCGATTGTATTCGGTGAAGCTGTATGTTGTAAGGATTATATAATAATAATATTAAAGATTATATAAGTGATTTAAGTTGATTCGGAACTTCTTCCTTGTAATTCAACACAATTTTGATCAAAAATCGCCATTTTGTTAGAACAGCGGGTATCCTTTAATTTCTCTAAAATACGCGGCTTTTTACCGACTGCCAACATTTATAAGAGAGAAATTGTGATCTACTGATTTTGACATTTCAAGATTTTGATGGATCTCCACGAATTGAGGTCCCAATATATAGGGGACCTCAATTCGTTAGTCGAAATGTTATAACGTTTCGACTATTTTAAGTATGATGTCTGTCGGTCTGTCTGTCTGTCAGTCTGTTTGTCTATCTGTCTGTCTGTCGGTCTGTCTGTCGGTCCGTGTAGACGTGCAGAGCAAATTCGGCTAAAAGTATTTTTATGAAACTTCATATTTAAGCTTTGACATCAATGGCACGAGTTGATCAACTGTTGGTAAAAAACGGTTAACTAGAAATTGGAGAGTACTCGTATCGGTTTTAAGATTTTTGCGAATATTTCCAAACAGAAATATTTCAAAAAAAAATGATTTAACAAAAGTTGCTATAAAAGCAATAACTAACGACTTTTATTTGAGAAATTTTTTGATAAAGCATCGTAAATTAAACAAGTACTTTGTGATGGTGGTCGGTCCTGTGGTGGCCAAACATGATTTTTTTTAAACTTTTCTGTGAATTACTTTTGACATATGCAAAACTATTTACGTACCATTTGTTTATTACTTGCCTAACAACCACTTATTTAGAAATAAAAACAAAAAATGATCAAGATAATATTACTTTCGTTAATCCCACATTTTTTTAGGTAATGTATACCATATTTTCGTACGGAGGGAGTAATATTTAAAAAAATAATATATAAAGTAACGCATTCAAACAAGATTTTATTCTTGTTTTGTCCAGTAAATTCATTCAACACGTAATTTGTCTAAATTTAAATATTCGATTTTCGTATTTCTGCCCATTAAAATTTTAATGAAACATTTGAATTCAATATTTTAGACCTTAAAAGTAAGTGGGTCAAAAAATTATGTTTCGAACTTATTGCTGAAAGGATTTAAATATTTTTTGCAATTGTTTCAAAATTGCATTACTGTGACAAATCACGATTTGAATGTTCCTCATATAGGAAAAATACAAAGCCTTCAGTGAAAATCGTTAAGTTGACCACGTGGCTTTGACCACGAAGGGGAAAGAATGTTTGGTTACTAGCTACGTGGAAGCCAATACGTTTATATAAAAACGATATTTACTGTTAATACATTTTTTCAATTATAATTTATTTTTCTGCATACTCACCATTTATATTGTAAAGTCAGCTGCTTTCTTGTATTGGAATTGGTTGGTGACAGCTTCATGAATAAGAGAACGAGATACATGAGGAAAATTGACATGAAGTTCATCAATAGTGAAACGTCTGTTCTGACGGATGTGATTGTCAATCCCATTTTTCAAATCATACGTAATAAGTGACCGACGCCCAGGTTATTCCTCGTCATGCAAGTATGTCCTTCCATTTTTAAATATCAGACATTATTTTCCCACCTCTTTGATGATCTTCTCGGTCGGTATGCGCAAACGTTCTTTACTTTGTTGACGACCCTCGAATATTGCCAGAGGTCTAGAAACGTAGCACTTATCTTCCCTGCTCTTTTGATTCGCCTAGGAGTTAGGAACTTATAATAAGCACTAGATCCTTTATAGCCAGTAACTATTTGAACAAAAAACTTAGGAATACCATAAATAAATAGAACCGTTGACTAAGGACCGAGAGTTCTTAATAAACTAGCTAATTAGATACATAATTTATGAACACACGTTGAGTGCATTACTCATCGTTATCATCTTCTGCAGCGGAAGAACAATGTGCCCACTTGCCACATGCTCTGCACTGGAGCAGTCAACGTCTGGATATGTGTGAAAAATATATCAACACAGCAAAAAACACGTTTCACCAATTTACAAAATGTAAACGCCAACTCTCAATCATACAACCACTCTCGGAAGACACTAGCGAAGTATTGAACGTGATTGGAATGCACCCAAACATGGCGGCATGCTTTAACAGCCAAAAAGAGGGTAGCCCGTTATGCCTAGGCTTCCCCTATGTCAGTTGTTCCCAATGTTTAATAAACATTCAAGATCCGTTCTTACATATATCATGCCAGTATGGGGCAACCCTAATAAAGTCAATATTCAGTCACTTTAGATTATCCAAAATAAATGCCTTAGGATCGTAAGTAAATACCCTAGATATACACCTTTAAAGATAATGCACGATGAACTGAATATTGCCTTTATTAGTGAATATATTCATAAAAAGACACAAAAAAAATGATTTCTGTACCACAAACCATAATAATTTAATATCCGAGTTGAATTACACAAACAGTAGCCGGTACTGTTAGTACCGGCAGGTACTTAAGTACAGAAAGTACAAATACAAACGTGTGCAGCATATTTGGTTTCAACATCCAATAAACGTAACGAAGCGCTAGGCTTTGCCCTTTCTTCCTGCATTACAAACTGTGTATAGTAATCAGAGGGTCGAGCCTAAATTTATTTCGTGCCGGTTTACGATAACGTTTCAAGTAAATGTTTTTCGGTCCAGTTTCGGTTTCGGTTCGTCTAAAAATTTCGGTTCAGTTCCGGTTCGGTTCCGGTTCGACTAACAAGTTAAAATCTAGAGTCTAACGCCAAATACCTACCGGTATAAATTTTGGTTTAATTTTATTTACCAAATTCCCTTCTTATTCTTGTTTTTCAATTATAAAATTGAAAATACAAAAGCAGGAAATTAGAAGGAAATTACAAAAATAATTAATAAGGCACAGGGCCAGATTAAAAAGTTAATAAATAATAATAAATAATATGAACTTTTCTCGTACAAAAATGATAAATAACAGTTTGAATAATCGCAACATTATAAAAAAAGAAAACGGAATAACACAAACCTGTAAATAAATAAATAAAAAGTAATCACAGTTCATTCAGTTGTAAAAATAATATTTGAAATTTGAAATGAAAATAAATTAAAAATCCATGTTTAATCGACACATTAATATCTTCAAATTTGCTGCTGATAGATTAATTCTTATATCAGTCAATATAAGTTTTAGTAGTAAGAAAGCGATTTATTAATTAATTTAATGAAAAAAAAATGTGAACCGAAATTAACCGTTATTAACATTTTGTTCTGGTTTTGGTTTTTAAATTGAGCAATTTTACGTTCCGGTTTCGGTTCCGATTCTGTTAAAAATTTCAGTTTATTTCGGTTTTCGGTTTTCCGTACGGTTCCGGTTCGACTCTCTGATAATAATAATTTAGTTTTTACTAGTGCTGTCATAAATAGATCTTGACGGACCGGAACCGGTTCAAAAAAAAAAAGTTTCGGGTTTACCCGGTTGCCCGGAACCGAGTATCCGGAACCAGGTATTCGGAACCGGGTATCCGAAACCGGGTATCCGGGTAACGCGAAAATTACAAACCCGGTATTACCCGAAAACCGGAACCGGGTACCCGGAAAACCGGTTTCGGTTTCCAGCACTAAAATTATCTCGCCTATGGCTATGGCTAGAATTTAGGTCTGACTTTATTTTATGGTTTCCGTTCCCAGCACTAATTTTAATATATTTATGTTTACAGTTTACTTACATCAACATTTGTATTCATTCGAATTCCTCTAGTGTTTTCCCGACCCTAGAACTGGGTATCTAATCTAGGTACTCTGAATCGCGTATCTGGAACCGGGTATTCGAAACCGGGTATCCGAAACCGGGTATCCGAAACCGGGTATCCAGAACCGGGCATTCGGAACCGGGTATTTGGAACCGGGTAATCGGAACAGGGTATCTGGAACCGGGCATTTGGAACAGGATATTTGGAACCGGGTAATCGGAACCGGGTATCCGGGTAACGCGAAAATTACAAACCCGATTTTACCCGAATACCGGAATCGGGTACCCGGAAAACCGGTTTCGGTTCCCAGCACTAGTTTTTATACTGTTTTACGGTAATCAAAGATAATACAAGTAGGTATATGTATAAGCACAATGTAATTTTACTTTTATAACTGTACTATAATTACCTGGCAATAAATTTATATAAAAATTTATATAGACAAATAGCAATCAATTAAAAATTTAGCGCCCTAAACGCTGTAGTGCCCGTGGTGGACGCCATCTTCGCCACCCCATAGTTACGAGCCTATTAATAGATAAAAGCATATATGTATATCATGCAAAAATGGTCACATAAATTTTGTGAAATAGCTTAATAAATAATAATTTTATATGTACCTACTAGTGTTTGTCCTACCAGGAGTTATCTGATTTTCAATAATCATCTATTTTTCATCACTACAATAAGAAATTCTTTATTTAACATTAACACGCATGTGGTTACTCAAAAGTCTACTCCTTCTATTTATAGAAAAAATATTACTTAATTAAAATGTTCTGTATTATTAATAATTGAATAATAAAACATTTTCATTATTAAAAGAGTTACAGAATAAAATAGGGTTATTTATACAAATTCATCAAGATAATGAATATATTAGAATTGGGGCAATTTTCTTTTCACTTAAAAAAGTAAAATAGTATTTGCATTTTTGCATGTGTTACAAAAATTAATAAACAAAATTAATAACAGTAACTTGAAACACCCAGCTGTAAATGTAATTTTAGCGTGCAACATTTTTACGAAAGTGAAAAAAGTATACAATTTCTTTTATATTTGTTGCCTTAAATAACCCTACAATTGTTCATAAAAATTATAATGTATTTCTGCGAGAAGAATTATTAAAATGTTACTTTTTGACTTTTGGGCCCGTATACAGGCTGTCCCAAATAACTTGTTAAGCATGGGATCTCGAAAACGGTAAGAGATACGACGTGGGTTAAATTAGACGAACGTTGCCGCATTAAAGAACCATTTAAACGATGTTTTTGTTCTAAAAAAATACATTGATTACTAGATACGAACAAAAATGAATATTTTTAATTTTTGCTCATAACTTCCAAAATTAAAATATTAACAGTCGTATTTATAGTCAGCGTGTAAAAGTCGTGGTTGTTATGTACACTTCCACGCATCAAATGCGCGTGGATCATAAGGCCGCGGTCTGACTGATCGAGTGCTGTCGATCGTTTGCTGTCGAGCAAATTTCAAACACACGTTAACTAAGGGCATGAGTCGCACTGAACCATCGTTTACCGTCAAGTAGCATCAAGTTGTTTGTATTTCAAACCGGTTTGAATTTCACTCGACGCTCGACGCTCGACGCATAGCACATGCGATTTAAGCATATTAGTTCATAACCATATATTATTTGACAGTTGGAACGTCAAAAAAAAAACAAAATTACAATATAGAGTAAGATGGACTCGCTAATTAGTATTAACTGTTTGATAGTATTATTTTAGGTTGGAATATGCACTATTTGACAAGTGAGAAACAAATTTACTTGACACTGAATGATCGATAATACTCGACAGTACTTGATCAGTCAGACCAGCTTTTAAATTTTTAAATGACGCTACACGACTCGACGCTACGTTACACGACGGCGCTTGATCAGTCAGACTGCTGCCTAATGGTATTTATATTACTATTTACACGTCCGTGCAATACTTAGCAACGTGCATTCAAATTTTATGTCACAACATCGCAAATTATAAATTTTTGGTATAATCTCAGCAAGCCAATATCGTTTGTTTTTGTGCCATTAGTCGTATGGCATAATAATTGGCGACATTGTACCTTTCCTCCTGTGGGGTAGCAGGATTTAGTACAGAGGTAAGGTATAGTTAGTAGCAGCATATCGGCTATCCTCAATTAGAATGCCATTAATCGCGCCACTTTGAAAATCCCTGAAAATGATACTCGCCTCCCAAATTCTTGAATTATTGGCGCTTCCTCGCCACCTAGCCTTTATATCCATGATCCAGCAGTTACCATCACATATTACCTGAACGTTCAGGGAAAAATATCCTTTCCGGTTGATGTATATTGCTGGATTAGGACCTACAGGATTTTTTATTTTTATGTGGTTACAGTTGATATCGCCCACGATTCCTGGCATTCCCGCAATCCTGTGGAACTCTTCTTTTTTTCTTAGCAATTCATATGCTGTATTTAGGAATTTAACAAATTTGTTTAAATGTCCCGCTAAAGCACAAACAACTTTTTTTTATTATTATCGACCTGGTCGATTGAGAAAAACGATGTTAATCAGCAATGTCTTGTTGATATGCCCCTTTCGCTAAATAACGTATAGTAGCTAAAACTTGCACTTCCACAGATATCGGTAACCCTTTCATATTATTAATAGCTACCAAATCATTTTTTACCAATTGTACAACTTTTCGAGCACTATCTTTACTCATTCTATATATTTTTCGAAATTCTAAATCATTATATTTATAAAGTGGATTACTTCGATTTCTATAAACCTTTTCTTTCCTTGCATTGCGTCGGCCGATTCTCCTAATATTTTCCTAACTATTCCAAATCTTCTGCTGGAACAAAGATAGGTCATAAACAGGTGCGGCATTTTTCACTACTGCCGAAGTTGCATGTAAAGGCCTATCGTGGTAAAAAAGTTCCGCACTCCTGAGCTATACTTATTCTTTTTGCCTTTATTATCGTTTGGTGTCGGGCTTGTACTAACTTCTAGCATTAATCTTTTAAAAAAGTCCTGTACATATTAAATAAAATAATTAATTTCTGACGTAAAAATAAATAATCTTTAAAAGTAGTATTAAATAAATAAATAGTATTAAAGTGATATTAGCTGTAAAAATATGTGTAAAAATACACAGTATATAGGTACAATAACAAATACTAATATTATAAAAGATATTTATCATTTTAAATTGTCCCAATTTTTTGGGTCACCTTGTTTATAATGTTCGACTGCTTCCATTTCTAGGTAACAATTTAAACAAATTGAGTACTATTTCTAGCTTACAAAATCGATGAACATAAAATAACCGACACGTATTTTGTTTATTAACATATTTGCTTTTTAGTAACATTCTATTTACTTTTCGCGCATCAATCCTGCTGCGCAAATATTATAATTTGAACAATCGATATTTATGTTAATTCGTAAAATAAATTAATAGTTACTATACTTTCACTAATAATAATTCAGTTTATTGATCAAATAACTCGTGATGAATTTGTTTAAACAAAAAATGTATAGTAGTACACCCAGAATCTAAGAGCCAGCGTACCGTGTGGGCGACAGGAGCAATCGGCCCGCTCTTGCTGAGGCCTCGCGACGTCGTAAAAAAAAATACAGTTATGTCGCCTGTTGAACCGCTTTTTTTGTATCTATTAGGGGTTTTAGTAGTTCCTAGTAGTTTCATTTTTCAATCTGTATCATTATAATAGTTTTATGGCTAAAAGTAATAAAAGTGTCCTTACACATAAGGGTGAATTCTGTAAAGGTAAAAGAGGTCTTCTTTAGAGGTTCTTTAAAATTAATTAAGTTCAAAAACCTCTGCACCTGTAGTTTACATATATGGTCTAGTGCAGCGTTTCTCAACCGGGGGGCCGTGAAGGCTTCGTCGAGGGGCCGCGAAGTCATACAAGATCAAAACATGAAAATGCGCACAATCTTGCAAGATATAAATTTTATTCATATTTATAAATACGAGTCTTATATTTATATTCAGAAAAATATACCTTCATAACATAAATAAAATAAATATTTTATTTATTATTCTATCTAATTACTTATTTTGACAACTAATTTAAGCTACAGGCTATTTCAAACGTTTAAACAGAACTAAATGGAGTATTAATTTTCTAAAGTTGTCACTAACTAACTTTATAGTGAGTTAAATGGGCTTTTGCTAAACAAACTGATCAAAATCAATCAAAATTCAAGTTATACTTTGAAGTAGGTACGACTTAAAAGTGCAATATTTTTCATTATATTTTTTTTATTACTCTCCGAGCTACAGATAACTCAAGAGCAAGGATGCGAATGTGTTTAAATCAAAATATAAGGCACTTTGAACACTTGTAAATAAAAATACTTTACTTTCAAGTCGTTGTAGGGAATATAATCGTCATATATATTATAGTTTTTTGTCAACCGTAAAAGATACTGAAAAAATGTTTAAGTATTGTTTCTTTTGAAAAGCTCTATCCAAAGATACTCAATATGACATACGTTCCCATATAACAATTCGAAACTGTCCTTAATATCCTGTACTACTATTTAATGTTTTGTATAAAAATTTTAGTTCAAAATTTTTCCCAACTTGCTCACACGTTGCCTTTTCGAGAAAAATCGTGTTCCCTCTATCTTGATACACCATATATATATATATGTATATATATATATATATATATATAGGGGGGGGGCGCAGACAATATTGATATAATTTCGGGGGGTCCCATGCCATAAAAGGTTGAGAAACACTGGTCTAGTGCACATGAGAGAACTCGGAACAAAGAAAAATATAGTAGTGGAAGTAGGCAAGTAGGATAGTAACTATCTCAGCTGCAAAATCACTATCCTATTCCAACTACTAGCGCGAGTAATAAGGCTAGTTCAATCTCAAGCGTTTGCATTAGGCTAGTAGCTATCCTTGTTACTAGCAAACCCGTTACTAGCTCGTTTACTAGTATAATGTAAACGTGCCAATGCAAAGCTCAGGTGCGCTCTCTTAGATGAAATACATACAATTATCGCTCACTGTCACAGGCCACCGCAAATATGAAGTACAGTCTGTCCCTACTCACTTGCGCTGGGTTCCACAAAATTTGCGACCGGCTCTGCAGATTCTACTTTGCGTCAGGATTGCTTTCTTAAAATTCGAGACACATAATTAAGCGATGCAAACCGCAATAAAATTTACCGTAATTTAATATTTGAAAATTAAATTTAAATGATTATTTGAATTTATAGGTTAGATTTCAATAAAATGATCTTCAATGGAATATGTAGTTTTATCACTATAGCTTTAAAAATGGTTAACACTGAAACTGCAGTTCAGCATAACAAAAGCCTCACTTATGTTATATTTATTTCTTATTACAAATACAGAGTGATTATTTAATGGCGAGACGACGTCACTGGAAGTTTTAATAATTTGCCGTTTCATACACATCGTAGCAGGCGATTATGCGCGCATGCGCATAATCTTTTTTTCTTCATAATCATAGTTATTATAGTCATAGTATTCACCAGTATTTCTGCTAGAAGGCACGTAAAATTCGGTGACGTCGTCTCGCCATTAAATAATCACTCTGTAATAATACATTTTTATTTTACATACATACATTTACAATAAGTATAAAACAAACCTCGTTGAGGATGTAGCCCACTAAGAACCCATAGGTTCTGCGCGTGGTAATATTTGAGAATTTAAAATTTCAAGTGTAATTGTGTGCTCTCATATTTTAAAGAAATTACTAGATAAATATTATTAATAAAGTGCCAGCGTATATCAAAAAAATTCGTGCAAAATTGTGAATCAGATTATAACGAATAATATATTTGTGAAACTTCACCAAGTATTTAATTTATGAACCTTGTACCTACATTCGAGTTCAGAAGGTCCGCTGACATATAAGGCCTCTTTATCATATAAGGCAACCAAAAGTAATTTTAATTAGAAAAATTAAACTTATTTATTTTAATTTGCTACATAATTCTAACATTCGCTTATTATTGACCAACATCACTATCGTAGATGGCGTTGACATCCTAAAAAGTAAGCGAATCGGCCGAAAAAGATTTACTGATGATAAAAAAAAACTGTTTTTGATATGGTCGCCTACAAAATATTTTTATTTAAAATTAAAAAAATAAAGATTGGTGCAAAAATGCGTTTAAAGGCTTCAGGATTGTTTTATAATTATTTTCGAATGAATAAGGACCAGTTTGATTATTTAGTGAGGATAGTGAGGTTAACTTCTCAAGTAACGTTTTGATTCGACAAGGATCGCGAAGTTGAACACAATCCGACATTTTGCAGATGCCGGACGATTTGAAATATTTGCAGGCTTCTGATTGGTAAGTCGGACGAACCGATCCGTCGAGTGGAGAACTGAGTACGTACTATACTCGGAAATTACAGCAGCAATTTAAAAAATTCTTTTACTGGTGTAAAGCCTATACTTTCCTTAGTAACATTCGGATAATTACGTAACCCGTTCATAGCAAGTGAAATGTATTATGCTAAGTCTTATGCTAAATATTTGTTTGCTTTTTTTCATATTCTATTCAATCATTTTAGTGTTCACACAATTAACTATACAGGGTGTTTGTTTAAACTAGACAAAAAGGCCCATCTAAAGGTTACTATAAGAATT
Organism: Liopterus haemorrhoidalis; assembly: GCA_963971575.1. Classification (NCBI taxonomy): domain Eukaryota; kingdom Metazoa; phylum Arthropoda; class Insecta; order Coleoptera; family Dytiscidae; genus Liopterus; species Liopterus haemorrhoidalis. The sequence continues at coordinate 40,558,187 of OZ020611.1, read as the reverse complement.
CTGAGGCACTTCCGGTTTCACCGGAAATGATGTCAACTTTTGATCTAGCATCGATAATTTTATATTTTTTTCCTAAAAGTACATTAAATTAGCTTTACAATGACACCAAAAAGTCATATTTTTATGTTAACCATTTCAAAATGGCGACCATTTATTTACAAAATAATAATCAACATAAGTTTTACAAAGTTGAACGTAGCAAGCTTTGAAAACAATAAAAAAAGAAACAAAATATCTCTAAAATAAACTGTTATAACTAGTTATTATATGAAATAACATGAAATAACTTAAATTTTAATTTTTCAATAAATGTTTTATAAATAACAAGAGTTTAATAGTTTAGATTGCTTATTTTTGTTTAAAAAAAAAAATTGTATTAATTGTTATTTGTACCTAATTATGGTTTATGTACCATTGTGCCAAAGAAATGCGGCTAGGGCCCAGCGACTCTATCAGGAAAGGTATCCTGATAGAGCTCAGACGAGAAGGCAGTATTTTGCCAAATTAGTGAACAAATTAAGCCAGCGAGGTTCTTTCGAAATTCAAAAACGACGTCCAGAAAGAACAAACCATGTAGAAAATGACTATTGGCTTACGTCCACTACGACTCGGAAGTGTCGGTGCGGGAGATTGCAAAAGAATGCGGTGTTTCACAATGGAAAGCCTGGAAGGTTTAAAAAAAAAGATGGGTTTAAGCCTTATAAACCGCAAGTAAGCCAATTTATCCACGCAAATGATGAAGATCGACGACTGAACTTTTGTAATTGGTTTTTGGGTATGTGGGAAAATGATAATCGCTTCCATTATAAAATAATGTTTTCGGACGAATCCAATTTTACCAGAAATGGTTTATTCAATAGGAATAATGTAAGACGTTGGTCGACGGATTCCAGATCTTCCAGATTCCAACACAGGTTTGGTTTCAATGTTTGGCTGGGAATTCTAGGGACAAATTGTAGGCCCAATTATTTACCATGGCAGCCTTAGAGCTAACAGGTATTTAAATTTTTTACAAAATGAAATGGAGGATTTGTTGGATGATTTACCACTTGCTGATAGGATAGGAATGTGGTTCCAACAAGATGGAGCACCAGCTCATAACACTAGAAACGTGTGTGCCTATTTAAATGGCCAATACCCAGATAAATGGATTGGAACACATTCACTTAATCCCTGGCCTGCACGATCGTCGGATCTCACGCCATTGGATTTTTTCGTTTGGGGGTATTTAAAAGATAGAGTATATCGGACAACACCAACGACGATAGAATATTTAGAAGAAAGGGTTAGAAGTGCAATCCGGGATATGCAAGAGTGTACTCTTATAAGGGCGATGGAAGAGTTTTTATTAAGAATGAGAAAATGTGTGGACATTAATGGTGGTTTGATCGAACATTTGTAATTTTTTTTTTTTTGTATAATAATTTAAAAAGTAATAGTTTTTTTTTTCTAAATAGTCAAATAGTTTATTTTGGAGATATTTTGTTTCTTTTTTTATTGTTTTCAAAACTTGCTACGTTCAACTTTGAAAAACTTATGTTGATTATTATTTTGTAAATAAATGGCCGCCATTTTGAAATGGTGAACATAAAAATATGACTTTTTGGTGTCATTGTAAAGCTAATGTAATGTACTTTTAGGAAAAAAATATAAAATTATCGATTCCCTATGCTAGATCAAAAGTTGACATAATTTCCGGTGAAACCGGAAGTGCCTCAGAATTCTTATAGTAACCTTTAGATGGGCCTTTTTGTCTAGTTTAACTTTTGTTCTGAAGATTTTTTGTATCTTTACAAATAAAGGAGATTTTCGGGGTGCCCCGTTTTAAACAAACATCCTGTATATTAAAATGTATTTAATTGGGATCACTCTGTAGCTCTAGAGTGATCTTGTTGTGTAGGCTCTCTCTAAATAAATAAATAAATGACACAAATGTTTTCAAATCCTCGACCGACTATGTTTATCTTATACTCGTATCTAATCCATTACCTGTCTGGAAAATAATGATAGTTTACTGTTTGAAAACATCATCACAATAGTAACGTGTAAACTGTCATTCGTTTATTGCAAGGAAAATATCGTTACGATAGAGTTTATGAGCCTATTGACTAACCATTCAACAAAATCGATAACTATTAATGTTCACTAATGAAGGAATAATTATTAACAGATGAGGAAAATGAATTGTTAAAATGTCCAACGTGACAATAAAAACTGAGTGGCAAATAAAAAATTAATAAAGTACAATTCATTGTCTAAAGTCTGCGGCAAAAGATATTAATAGCCATTTGGTATACGTGTTTTTTACGAAAATTTAATCATTTTGTCTCGGCAGCTATTTGAAAGCCGCGGTGGATTGTTAGACGTTTTTACCAATCATGAGCAGGACATTTTAATTCATAAGTTCCTCTATATGTGCCAATCATATTGATGACTGTTGTAAATTTTATGAAGATGTAATGAAATTATAAAATTTTCTAATTTCTAATTATTTTGTTTAAAAAACCTACTAATTTTACATGTTATCAAGAAAATAATTTTTACTGTGTCTTTTGCAAATTTTTTCTTTTGGCCGATAGTTTTTCTATAATGTACGACGTATTTTAAAAAATAGATATAGGAAATTGAACATCACTGAAAAACAGAAAAAAATACACTATTTTATGGTAATAAAACCGTGTGTCCGGTTTAGTTAGGGCCGGTTTCTGAAAGCTTAGTTAACTATAACCAAATAGTTGCTGAAAATGGTTGCTAAATTGTTATATTGTGACCGTAGTTGACCATTTCCTTATAATTTACTAAGCTTTCAGAAACCGGCCCTTAGTGTTATATTTAGAAAACTATAAAAATTTTAAAGTTCTATTTTTTAATACACTTTTCTGAAATTTAAGTCTTAAAAATATCAGTCACAATGCTTTTTCATTAATATAGTCGGATTGCTGATAGGTGACTGTTACATGTATGTATCAAGTAGTGAATTCATATAATAATCTAGTTACCATTTTTCAGCGATTTTAAAAATGTTTTTTTGTTATTTGTCTTAGCTGTCAGTGTCTGTTAATAATATTAATTAATAGAGCTTGCGGTCAATTATTAAATTCACAAACTTTAGTTTTAAATCTGCTGGAATATTTTAATTCCGAAAAAGAGAACATTGGGCCACTTATTTCTCTATCTTGTGTCCATCAAAGAGTAGCAGCTGCCTTGAAGATTTCGGAATTAACAATTCGTAGAATTATAAAATGTAATAAATCTGAACTTCTCACTAACAAAATCACGAAAAAACGAAGGAAATTAAAATCTGAACCAGTTTATTTTATTGATACATTGGTACAAACGTATGGTCATGAAGTACTAAGATTACCTCCTTATCACTGCCAGTTTAACCTCATTAACTAATTTGAGGCATAACAAAAAATTATTATGATAGACATATTGGTCAAAACGGATATAGTGATAACGAAGTTTTGAAAATATGGCAAGTAGCATGTGATCAAATTAATTGTGAAACTTGGGCAAAATCTGTTAAAAAAATCGAAAATTTAATAAATGAATGGTGGGAAAGGGAAAGGATTGTTGATGATATTAACCCAATAATAATAAATCCAAGAAATGACAGCGATAGTTCAGATGACGACGATATCATGCATTACAGTCACTAATTTTTGAAAAATAAAAATAAACATTTAAATACAACTTGCAATATATTATATGAATAAATATATTTTTACTTAATATTTTATTACTTTGTACTTAGGGGAAACATAAAAATTTAATTTAATGAAACAACAAATTATAATCCAAAATTTACGTAAGAGTATAAGTTCCTTATTTATAATTATTACCTTAAAATTAATAATTTTGTTTGAGTACTGCTGTGAATTTCTTTTCGTACTCTAATTAGTAAAGATATCTACGAATCATGCCGTTTCTTTCTAATGCTTTGTTTTTTATTCAAATAATTTGGAAGGTTAGTTGTCAACTTGCGTCACTATACGTTACTATGGGTATGCAAATAATTATAATAATATAGACAGAGAAAGCATATAGTATTGTACATCGATACTTGTAGCAACGAACAGTCACCTATCAGCAATCTGATATATGTATCAATATATGGAATATTTGAAATATATGATTGCACTTTTATATTGTCCCTCAAGGAGGCTATTTCTGTCTAACCTAATCGACCTTGTATGTCTTCTAGTTTATGAGGACCCAATGGTGAAATTCAAAAAAATTGATACTTTGTTTACTCTAATATTTTTTCTTGTTCTTGATGTTATTTTTCTGATAATTACATTTTGTCAATATCACCTTGCAATAAATGAAACCCAGTTATTAAATAATTACGTACTTTATTATTTTCCAATATCAAGATAGACATTAAATAGAACAAAAATAATACATCTACAATATCACATCAAAATCATGTAATCAAAAATAGGGATCGTCTAACATTAATAAATAAACAAATTAAACTATGTACAATATAAATAAAAGTGAAATAAAACTGTTCTTCATTTGTGGTAATCCAGTGAGCTAAAAATAGAAAGTTAACGACAAAATTACAAAAATGCCTCCTGTTACAACAATACCGTCCGAAGAAACAGATATCGACAGTCAGCCACCAGCTTTTCAAATATTAAATAATGATAACTTAGAAAACAATGTTGGAATAGTTAAAGGGGAAGCTATATTTAAACCATTTGGTAAAGATCAAAAATTAAAGCCAAATATAATGGTTTTTCCAACAAGAAGAACAAACGGAAATTTGGAAGAGGCCAAAAACAAAAATTTTACAAAATCAAATGGCTTTATACCAACACAGAACAAAACAAGTAACGCAAGCCTAGGAAAAAAGTATAGCAACTCCCATGGAAATCTATCCAATCATTGTAACAGTGCTAGTAAAAAACAGAAAGAATCAGAAGAAATCCAAAAACCACCACCAGATGGTTTAGATTTGAACTTCACCAAAACCTTAGAAACAAAACTACGGAAACTCCAAAAAGAAGAAAAACTAAAACAAGAAACGAGAGTGAAATTACGAACATTATTCGAGCTTCCTCGTAAACCATTTGTTACTACAGTTAAAAAAGGTGAATTTCTAGAACCTCCGCCGGAATATGCTTCGTTGCTGGGATTGTCTCCGTCGAAACTGGAGGAGAAAGAAGATAAGTTGTACGCTTACGCGAGCAGACCTAGGATTATCCACAACAACAGGGTGAGCACGGCAGGAAGTAACAGTGAAGTGCACAGGTCGAAGTGTGAAGCCGCTGCTATTGCTGCCGCTGTTATTGCTTCCGGAGTTGCTGGATTAAGAGAAGGTGCCAACAGAGCTAAGAGGGATATTAACAGTAATAATATTAGGAAAGTAATGTAAGTCAAAAATTATTTAAATTTGCTTAACTTTTTAAAACACGTATAGTATAACTTGAAGCGCATACTATCTACATGCCTTTTGTCCACTTATAATTTTTTTCAGCACTAATGAAATGTGCTGATCAATAAATGTTAAAAAGTCTATAAAATTTAATGGTTTTGATTTAAGTTACATACTGCAATTATTTTTTAAATGCTAAAGAAAACATTTGGGCTGCATTTTAAATGTTTGTCAAGAACATATTGAATTTTAAATGTCTGAAATTCGAACGGCTCATAGACATAATGTGGTTTAATTGTCTTTTTAGGGTTTTGTAGGTATGACCAAAAAACCCTTATACCGTCATTTTGTCGTTTGTCTGTCTGTCTGTCTGTCTGTAATTGTAAATTGAAAATTGTAACCAAACGGCTAAACCTAGAGAGTTGAAATTGAGCATGCTTATACAACTATTTGACCCGCACATAGGAAAAATACTAAAACATCTAAAAAACATATCTCCCTAAAAATATAAACAAATATGTGCTCATCGAAAAAAAAATATATATTTTTTTATAATTCTGAATAGGGTATCAAATGAAAGCCCTTGATACGGGGATTAACGATCAAATTTTTATTTTTGCAAAATAAATTATTTTAAAGAAATCTTTGCCAAAATTGTGCAAAAAAATTTTTGTCCCACACCCTGTAGCCCAGATGGTTTAAACTAAAAATCTGAAAAAATTCTAAGTAATGTACATTGGTGTGAACCAGAATAGTACAACAGGAATTTTTGATCAGATTATGTTTTAGGTAAAAAACGCATTATTTGTGTTTTTTTGTTAATAATGTACACAAGTTATAGCTTTGTAACACGCTACACTGGAAGGTGTATCCTGGTGTAGTGGTTATGACGCTGGCTTCTCACCCAACTAAGTCAGTTCGATCCCTGCGAGAAGATACAATATTATTTTTTTTTATGCATTTTTATTTTGTTAAATTATTTTTTCAAAATTCTAGTTATATTTTGGCAAATGTTAATTTTTAAAAGCGTAAATTTAATAACCAGTGGAAATTGTTGAAATTATAATTTAATTCTGTTTCAATGTAAACGAAATCAGAGGGGCGGAGCTTATAACAACCAATGGAAGCCATAGGCGCAATTTTCAAAATCTTAATGAACCTTGCTATATAAAAAAAAAATACTGCACATATTTAGAAACCTAAATAATGGTATTATGCGTTCGAATTAAAATTAACAAAAAAAATATTTTAATATAAAATTTGTTTTGGCATCCCTAATAATCATCATTCACTTACTAAATACTTGCAAAACCCTGAAATGTGTGAAAATTCACACTTCACATGAATTTTTACCGACCGCCAACATATATAAGGGAGGTATTGTGATCATATCAATTTTGACGTTTCGAGATTTCGATGGATCTCCACGAATTGAGGTCCCTACATAACGTTTTGACTATTTTTAGCATGATGTCTGTCGGTCCGTCCGTCTGTCTGTCTGTCTGTCTGTCTGTCTGTCCGTCTGTCCATCTGTCTGTCCATCTGTCTGTCCGTCTGTCCGTCTGTCCGTCTGTCCGTCTGTCCGTCTGTCCGTCTGTCCGTCTGTCCGTCTGTCCGTCTGTCCGTCTGTCCGTCTGTCCGTCTGTCCGTCTGTCCGTCTGTCCGTCTGTCCGTCTGTCCGTCTGTCCGTCTGTCCGTCTGTCCGTCTGTCCGTCTGTCCGTCTGTCCGTCTGTCCGTCTGTCCGTCTGTCCGTCTGTCCGTCTGTCCGTCTGTCCGTCTGTCCGTCTGTCCGTCTGTCCGTCTGTCCGTCTGTCCGTCTGTCCGTCTGTCCGTCTGTCCGTCTGTCCGTCTGTCCGTCTGTCCGTCTGTCCGTCTGTCCGTCTGTCCGTCTGTCCGTCTGTCCGTCTGTCCGTCTGTCCGTCTGTCCGTCTGTCCGTCTGTCCGTCTGTCCGTCTGTCCGTCTGTCCGTCTGTCCGTCTGTCCGTCTGTCCGTCTGTCCGTCTGTCCGTCTGTCCGTCTGTCCATCTGTCTGTGTACACGTGCAGAGCAAATTCGGCTGAAAGGATTTTTATGAAACTTCATATTTAAGCTTCTGCCATCAATGGCACGAGTGGATCAACTTTTGGTAAAAATCGTTTGACTAAAAATGGGAGTTTACTCGTGTCGATTTTAAGATTTTTGCGAATATTTTACAACAGAAAAATATCTCGAAAAAATTTATTAAACAAAAGTTGCTATAAAAGCAATAACTAATAACTTTTATTTGAGACGTTTTTTGATAAAACGAAAAATTTCGTATAATTTCTGTAAAATTTGTCGAAATTTTTTCCAAGTCTCAATTTTTTCAATACTCATATGTAACGTTTCCATGGTCATGATAAATAATATCTCTGTTAGAAAATATTAGGCCAAGTTATTTCTACTCTGCTGCTAGAATGTATTTTATATAAGTACTTTAGAGTGACCATTCGTCCCGCATTTTGATTTGGTGTCCCTAGGGCTGAATTTTGCTCTGTATTTATATTTGGGAGGCGAAGACCTTTTTTTTACTCTTTACTTATATTTGGGAGGTGAGGACCTTTATTTTGTTTGCTCTTCACTTATATTTCGGAAGTGACGACCTTTTTTTTTGCTCCGTCCCGCATTGCCGTCTCCAAGAAAATGGTTTTTTATTTATAAAATCTAAATACAATTTTTTTACCATTGAAAAAGTCAGTAATACTATTAAGTTACTCTTCTTGAATATTGTCAATCATGTTGGGTTTTGGTTACAAGAAGAGTAAATGAAGAGTCCGCCAGTAATATTTGAATGAGTTAGTCATTCAGCAACCATTCTGCTTCGGTTGTATTATCTTTGAAAAAGGTTACAAGCAACAACTTTATTGAAAAATATATACTTTTATAGGATTTTAAAAGTTTTTATACCGTATTGTTTCAATTTATAAAAATTCGTATTAAAAATTTACGTAATTCTTTTCTATTACTTTTCTTGGTCATATGAGAGTCGTCCAGAATGTAAAAAACAATAGTTATTCATATATTTATATTTATTTATTTATTTATTGGACACGACAGACCAAAGTCCTTAATTGTGCCCATACATATATAAATTACATAAATACAATAACATAAAAAATAACTTAATACTCTAACATATGAACAAATACGTTTAGAAAGTGCACAAGCATAAGAATTTTACATACAAAACGTACTATTACATGTTCACACAATCACATATTGATATAACATTGAGAATCATTTATACAGTATATACACATTCGTTGTAGTTTCCCTTCATAATTTGGGGGTCATTTGTACTACACAGAATTAAGTTTGGAGGTACGACATGTAAACATGTACGGAATAGCAATATGAAAGCCAATACTTAGCCAGTAGTAGATATTTTTAAATACCGTAAAATCACGCGTATAATATAAAAATTGATGTGAAGTGTGAATATTCACACATTTCAGGGTTTCGCAGGTATATAATAAGTGAAGGCGGTATGCTGAGTGTGTAGGACAAATTTTACTTTGTAGTAATCACGGCAAAATGAACGATATTTTTAAAATAATTTATCGTCTGTTAATCATATAATAAGACTGGTTATTAAATTTACGCTCTTAAAAATTAAAAACAACATTTGTTAAAATATAACTAGAATTTTGACAAAATAATTTCTACATTATAAAAATGCAAAAAAAAAACAAAAAATAAAATTCACTCCGTACTCGAACTCGAAACCCGTCGTTTTCCAGCAGTGCTCTAACCCATTACGCCATCGCACGCCTTGCATGTGATTGTCTTACATAGGTATAACTTTTGTACTTTGGGAACCAAAAACCACAAAAAATGCGTTATTTTCCGAAAACATAATCTGATCAAAAATTCCTGTTGTACTATTTCGGTTCACACCAATATACATTATTTAGATTTTTTTTAGATTTTTAGTTTAAACCATCTGGGCTACAGGGTGTGGGACAAAATTTTTTTTGCATAATTTTGGCAAAAATCGCATCAAAATAATTTATTTTGAAAAAATAAAAATTTGATCGTTAATCCAAGTACTAAGGGCTTTCATTTGATACCCTACTCAGAATTTAAAAAAAAATATTTTTGTTTTCGATGAGCACATATTTGTTTATATTTTTAGGGGGGTATGTTTTTTAGATGTTTTAGTATTTTTCCTATGTGCGGGTCAAAGAGTTGTATAAGCATGCCAAATTTCAACTCTCTAGGTTTAGCCGTTTGGCTACAATTTTTACCGAACGGACAGACAGACGACAAAATGACGATATAAGGGTTTTTTGGTCATACCTACAAAACCCTAATAATAATAAACTTTATTGACCTAGATACATGTACATGTTTTAAGTCAGTCAACAAGAAATTAAGATAAAATTATAATTAAAAAACTCAGCTGTGGAATAAAACACATTTTCCAAGTGGATTCCAAGACTTGCGGTATCAAGTCTGAAAACCTACAGGATCCGCCGGTTGGTTGCTTAGACTCTTTATGAGAGGAATAAGGGTGTTATAAAATCCCATGAGAGACACTCAAACACAAAACCTCATAATCACCGTATTCACCTCACAAGCCGCTAAACACCTCACAACACTCACGGTGTTTAACCCATTAACGAGGTTCGTTTATTTCATTTAAACTGTCCTCAACACTTCCAGATTACTTCTGGTTTACCCACTACAAACTACCGGGTTTCTCTACCAAAATTACTTGGGAGTTCGTCCGTTCACGGTGTCGGTTTGCTCGTGACTGCCTTTGTCTCTCACAAGATTTTTCCAACTCTTTTCTTAAACTAATAATCTGATCTCTGACCCCAAATTTTGTCGTTGTAAAAATAATCAGCTCTCCACATTAACAACAAACCCTTTTATAAACTTATCTTTCTATGACCAATAAATTATAAACCCAAGTAATTAATTTTGACTCTAATTACTACGCGGTCCATATTACTGAAAATATATTGTCGCCTATCAGCATCTGTGTAAACATTTGACCATTGCTATTTTGATCTAAACAATAACGTTCTTTCAAACTAATCATATAATATACGACCGTAAATCACTCTTCGTATCTTTTCAACACTTAGCTAGAAAAATATGTGATAGCTCTACTAATCTTTGAGGATGTTTATCTTAAAATAGATTAGTTTTTTATATTTGAATAATTTGAATACTTAACTTAACTAATTGAATCATTTTATTTTAAATAATAATGAAATTTTATTTCTGAAATTACCACTCCCACAGTACGTTGTCATTAAATCATCTTTTGTAACAGCGTTAATTAAATTTCTCATGAGGAACATGGTTGAACATGCACTCCGAGAAACTTAACATGATCCTGGTTAACATGCTCATTTCTTCTTAATGTCAGTAGTATTTCTTGGGTTTTGCCGAGGTTAAGAGCGAGTCGGTTTGTATCAAAAACGTTTGTATATGTACCCGTGTATAGTACGCAACCCATTTTTAAGAATACAATTTCTGGAAAAATTGTATTGTTAAACAATACAATATTTAGATAATTTTCACCTCAACTGTCTGTGTACCACCAATGCGCATGCATATTGCGTTTCTGTTATTAACTTCATTCTTTTCTCAGTAACTGCTACTATAAATAACTTTCATAGCGACGTCGCTTCAGTTGGATACTACAGCATACGAAGAATGTTACTTTGAGAGGCACTATAAAAGTTATCTTGTAGTATAGCCCGTACCAAATTAGTTTTGAAGATCGCAATAAAATAATAAAAGTTAGGGAACTCATAAAATTACAATAGAAGTGATATAACTAGGCGTGTCATCCCATAGCCGTAGGGATTAGTTTTTCACATTACACATCTTACTTAAAGGATTAAGAAAAACAAGTATACTTATTTATAGTTAGTAATTAAACGTATGTATGCGCCACTGACCGTTGACTGTTTACAACGTGGTTGTAAACATGAACCCTAGTTCTATAGTAGTTCAACAATGTGATTATAGTTATACGGGATAATTTTTTATGCCGATCTTCAAAAGTAATATGGTATGTTCTATAACTTTAATTAGTGTACAGTAACTATTATAGTAAGTTTTTACAGAATTGATCTGTTTATCTGATACTGCCATCGTTTTATTTCCATCACCCCTGGAATATAGTTAGGCCGGCAACTTTTGATGCCTACCTCGGCTGGCGACACCTGCTTACGGCGACCCTGGTCACATACTTTCTATGCTAACAAGTCCTTTGACCTCTCTTGGCTTTATCAATGTCTGATATCGATTGACAAATAAATTAATAATATTAACAGTTCTTCCAACATGCAATTAAGTACTCTTATGTAGCATGTAAAAGGCATAAAATGTAACTTTGTAACTGCAATACAAGATTTTATTGCCATTCAGCATTGTTAAAATTTATATAAATAATAATATGAAATAGTATTAAAATTATTACCAAAGTATTATATTAAAGGATAAACGTGAATTACCTCAAAAAATGTTTCGGACACCTGTTATTTGGTTGTATACAACACTTATTAATTAGTAATGTAGCCAACCAGACAGTTATCCTTTAGACCAGGTGTCGGGGAACATTTTTACCCATTACCCAAAGATATATTTCTTTACACCGACATTACACAATTGATTTGTAAAAAAAAAAATTAAGTGAAAAGCAAAAAAAAAGGTCCTCACCTTCGCACTGACGCCCCTTAGTCAAGCCCCTCAGCGCCCTTTTCCTTAGTACGCTACTAACACGTTTATAGCAAATTGGAAAAATTTCATTATTATCTATTTTATCATAATTATATGTAACGTTTCCATGGTCATGATAAATAATATCTCTGTTAGAAAATATTAGACCAAGTTATTTCTACTCTGCTGATAGAATGTATTTTATGCAAGTACTTTGTGATGGCGGTCAGTCCTGTGGTGGCCACAGCTGATATTTTTCATTAAATTATTTAATAAAAGATCCTTGTAAAATTATTTATTAATCATAAAAAAAATCTTACCTGCCTTTATTTATACTTGTTGTCTCGTATTGCATCCTTCATTTCTACATTAACAGACTGTAATCTGCATTTAGCATTACAATTTAGCAATTTGCGGCTATTTTGACCTTCAAATCTTCAGGTTAAAGAACTTTATTTGAATATAAATAAGAAACACCCGTTCGATACGAATTACCATTTCTTTCGGTTAACGAACTTCATGCGAACAAAAAAGAAAATCAAGAAACGTTTAAAATTAAAATTCCGTGAAAAGGGATTTTTCACACATTTCAGTATTTCGTAGGTATCTAGTTAGCGAATGAGGCCCACAGAAGGCGTAAATGCTGTCTCTTCTTCTCAGCATTTTTCCATTAGTCCTTTGCCTCGGGCATATATGTACGATTATTTATTTATAAACTTTTAAAGATGGGAAAACGATTTATTTTTACTCAGTACATTACATTTATATTGTTAAAGCTAAAAATAATTTGAGACGTTAATTTATGCCTACGAAACCCGAGACATTTCTATATATAATTATATTCGTAGATTCTTAGAGAATAAATCTGCAAAATATTGTTCATATCAGTTAAAGGATATAGGCGTATCTAGAGTCTCTTGTTTATGCCTACGAAACTCTAGACATTTTTGTATGTAATTATATTCATAGATTCTTAGAGAATAAATCTGCAAAATATTGTTCACATCGGTCAAAGGATATAAGAGTCTCTTGTTTATGCCTACGAAACCCTACACATTTATGTATGTAATTATATTCATGGATTCTTAGAGAATAAATCTGCAAAATATTGTTCACATCGGTCAAAGGATATAAGATTGTCTAGAGTTTCTTGTTAATGCCTCCGAAACCCTAGACATTTCTGTATGTAATTATATTAGTAGATAGAATTAAATTAGTAATACTGTAGATATCGGTCAATGGATATAGGAGTATCCTAGAGTTTCTTGTTTATGCCTACGAAACCCTAGACCTTTCTATAGGTTATTTTATCCGCAGATTTTTAAATAATAAATCTGCAAATTATTTTTCATCTAGAGTTTCTTGTTTATGCCTTCGAAACTCTAGACATTTCTTATCCGCATGAGAATAAATCTGCAAAATATTGTTCATATCGGTCAAAGGGTATAGGATTGCCTGCCAATCACGAGAACCTTGGGAAAAATTGACGTCACAATGTTACCGAGACTACATACAGACACTTACTAATTATATATGTACGATTATTCACCCATTTTTATAATATTATACTAAACCAATAATTCTTTTATAGTCAAATGTCGAACAATTAATTCTTAATTAAATTCAATGTCTTAATTACAAATTCATCCGTACCTATGGTAGGGATTAAATTTCATTAATAGTGCAATGAAATCTAATTTTTAATTATTAGTTAACTATGACCAGTGCAAAAGGGCGATCGTCATATAAGTGACAGTGTAACAGTTTCTTCATTATACTGACGAAATCTTAAAAATCGGAGTTTATTTGATTAGATTATTTTTTCCAATGAAGTATCGAATTTTCTGAATTGTTTGTATGTAACACTTTTTAACATGTTATTTTATCACATTTCTTGGATCATACTGTATTTCACAGTAACAGTAAATTTTAAAATTGCATGCTTGTTAGTGAAATTATAATAAAACAAATTTTTGGTGTAGAAGAACTTTTAATTTATGTCAGATGAAATTGAAAAATAACCATAATTTATTTCCTTCTTTAAAAATATTTTTACTGTTGTATAGCGTGAAACGCTCGTTTCTTCCCTTACGAAGTTCGGAGCATTGACCTTAGGTCAGATAATGAATTTCTCAGCAGATAGTGATTCAAAATACGGAAAAGGAAATGTCGGTAATCTTGAAAACAACAACACTCCCTCATAGACACTCCCCTCTAGGCGAACTTTAAAACAAAAAGTTAATATTGATGTTCTTATACTTTACACACGCAACAATCTTGCCAAGTTTATCGCACTTGAATATATAAGGGTCCTTTAAATCGTAAGTACGTATGCTAACCAGGCATACGCGAACATTCTTTTTTCCGGTTTTAATTCGCAGTGGACCGGGTCCGTATGTGTCCGGATTTATGTATCCTAGAGTTTGGGCTACTATTCCCATATTTACTTCAGATCTTCATATAACCTGCTAATAAGGGTTGAAAAAAAACTAGTTTTCGAGTATTCCCAAAAAAATGGTGAAAACCGTATTCGAATTAACACAAAAAAGAAAAATAATAATTAAAATAGGTTAAGTTAAATCAATAAAAAGATATTTATGCGAACGCGTTTCACACAAGTCAAGTAACAATGCGAAACAGAGTACGAAGCACAGAAATAACATTCCAGAGAAATATTGAAGGGAAAACCAAATTTGACCGAATCAGTATCTCTTTCAGTAGCTTCTCAATCAGTAGCTCAGGGGACAATCCTGAACCGAAAGAGATTTTGGACCGACTATTTCCCTCCAGCCACCTGTTATCTTCGAGAAGACTGCAGAATGTTAGCCATTGTATTCTGGAATTTTATCGTGAATCAACGCAACTTCGCAGATGATGTGTACTACCATTCCCAGATGCGATCACAGTTGCTTAGTATTTATGATATATCAACATTGGAGCCATTCCCTGTTACCAACTCACTGCCCCCTGAACCACCGTCTGTGCTTAAGGTCTCTGATCAATAGTCTTCAAAGAAAAGGAAGTCATCCAGGAAGAAACCAAAAGAAACTTCCCAACAAATGTTCTGTTATCTCAATCAAACCCTGAAAGCTTCGTTTACTTCAAGAGAGAGAATGAAATAAAATGCATCGTGCTTTTGATAAAACTTCTGATAGGTTAAGTCGTTTGTCTAAAATGACGAAGCAAATAAGAATTCAAAATACACCTGAAAAAGCCTAGCCACTGACAGAGTACAGAGAATAGAAATAAGATCGAATGAAACGACCGCAGAAAAAGCTCAGAAACTGACAAAGAAGCGAAAATAGTAAATAAATCGAATGAAAGGATCCCAGAAAAAGCCCGGAGACTAACAAAAAAACAGAAAAAATTAAATAGTGAAGAGAGCAAATAAAACGGCTTCAAAAAAAGACCAAAGACTATGCAAGGACAGATAAGAAAAAATAATTAAGCGACTAACTTAAATGTACACAATTAACACAGTTAAAAAGCAAACGTTTAACAGATAGAAAAAAAAAAGGAGAAAAAAAAAGAAACGTGTACAAATTGAGTAAAACTAGTAGACCGGGAGCTCATGACATTTTTGGTCTCCGATTTCATACAGCATGCCGTTTGGAGGAGAGAATATTTACCCTGTGACAACAAAAAAGGGATGGTACTAAACCCCTGCACGCTTTCCGGTCATAGGGAAAATTGCATTTCCACTTGCACAAAATTTTTGTGTTTTTCTCTGACTTAATATTGCTTGCCCTTTTATCAAAAGAAAGTTATAACAAATTTAAAGTCTTTTAATTATAAGCATGCTGTATGAAAACGCGGAAAATCATATTTTTTTATTACAAGATCACATGACCGTTTGAGCCCTTTGGGACCCTCCGAATCGCATGCATATATTTAAAAGACTTTAAATTTGTTATAACTTTCTTTTGACAAAAGAGCAAGCAATATTAAATCAGAGAAAAGCACAAAAATTTTGTGTTTAAGTGGAAATGCAATTTTCCCTATGACCGGAAAGCGTGCAGGGGTTTAATACCATCCCTTTTTTGTTGTCACAGGGTAAATATTCTCTCCACGAGAAGGCATGCTGTATGAAATCGGAGACTGTCATGAGCTCCCGGTCTATAGAAACTCAATCGAAGGAGGTTGAGGTGTTATTATTATACCGAGAGGTTCCGTCAAAATTTATATTTTTCCTCATCGAATGACTGGGTTTTCTCCTAGTAAACTATAAATTCATATACATGGCATACTAGCTTTTGTTTGTTTTACGCATAAATTTTTCGCGTTCAAAATTTTAAAAGTTCACAGTCGTGCTCAATCATCAGAGACCAAACTAGTTATACATGCACAAACTCCATAGTACGGTAATTTCCGAACGGACAAGGTAGTGCATTTCTCGAGAAAAAGCTACAATTCTCATTTTTCATTTCTCGAAAAATGTAAAATTTTTTCTCGAGAAATGTAAAATTTTTTCGTCGCCGCGTTAAACGCATTATACTTTTAAAATACTATTTTTAAAAAACCAGTGGCGAAGGGAAACCTCCGCTAGACTTGCCCTCCCAAAAAAAAAAAAAATTAAAAAAAAAATTTTATTTAATTTTTTTTTTTTTAAATATTTAGATAAATCTTCAAAAATACATCAAATTATGTTCTATACAAATTTTTGTCCAAGGCTTGCTTTACTTGTTACGAATTAATTATCATGACCATGGAAACGTTACATATAAATATGAAAAAATTGAGACTTTTTTTTTTTTTTTTTTTTTTATTGATTTTGGCTCTTTAGTCCTAATATATATGGACCTTTAGCCAGCTACTCTGTTATTTTTATTTTGGATACTTTATTAATTTTATGACAAATACAAACATCCATGCCATGACCGGGATTTGAACCCGAGTCCCCACGGTTAGCAGTCAAATGAGCTGACCACTACGCCATAGCGACCGGCAAATTGAGACTTGGAAAAATTTTAAATAATTTTACAAAAAAATTTCAAAATTTTTCGTTTTATCAAAAAACGTCTCAAATAAAAGTTATTAGTTATTGCATTTATAGTAACTTTTGTTCAATAATTTTTTTCGAAATATTTTTCTGTTGCTAAATATTTGCAAAAATCTTAAAATCGACACGAGTAAACTCCCATTTCTATTCAAACTATCTTTATAAAAAACAATAGGGTTCTTCCCATTTAATAGGAGAATTTTTTAGTACCAAAACGAATTCTCTAAGTTGAACCGTTCTTGAGTTATCGTGTATACATACAGACACACACACAGACACACACACAGACACACAGACACACACACATACGGACGGCACTTCGAAAATAGGTTTTTTGGATTCCTTGGACCATGAAACGTGGTCATCAGTCAAAATCTCGACATCGAAAATTTTCGCGATTACAATACTTGCCCCTTATATATTAAGGTCGGGCAAATAATAAAATGATTAGTGCGTCACTGATTTTAATTTTGATAAAATTTGTCTTCTGTCTCCCGCAACGCAACTGTGGCAATAGATAAGAAGTGTTTTATAATATTTAGCTAATTAGCATTTATTGTTACAATATTTTATTTTAATTTGATGTATTATTTATTATAATTAATTACATTTCATTTTTTGTTCAGTTTAAAACTGTTATTACCTACAAGTTAAATAAAATAATTATTACTATTATTATTAATTTCTTAATTTTTTGAAAATTTCTCTATACATATATATTTTCAATTAATATGCAATTACCTGCCGTTTTCATAATTATTTTTAAAGCCCCGTTATCCATTTGTTCTAATGTCATTTAAATGAGTACTTTAGTACTTTAAAGTTGACTATAATTTTAACATGTTTTTATCCTCTACAATATTTTCAACATTAAAAAAGATATATATTCTAATAATTATTTCTCTCGAGATTTCTCGAGAAAATAAGTCTAATTTTTCATTTCTCGAGAAATAAAAAATGTCGAGAAATCAGAAACACTAGTGGTGCATACGACGAAAGAGAACTGCTCCCAAATATTGCAATTATTTTTTCACAGAGGCGCCGAGAGCGGAATCCGACTCCATAAAACAATAATTCCATACCTAGGCCCCAGGAAAACTATAATTGCGAGGTCTCCCCTCCAAAAACGATAGCATAAAATATGAGATGATTAAATAAAATATGAGTGTATAGAGAAATTGTTGTTTGTTTTTTCTGTAATATAGTATACTCTAACATGTTTACGTGACGAGTCTTTTGTCCGTAAGGAAACTATCTATAGATACGACACAAATAGGCCCAAAATACTGGTAACAACCATCCGGCTGTTATTAGTATAACAGCAAAGTATGGTTATCAGTTATCACATAAGCAAAGTATGGTCAAATCGGGCCTGGAGCCCAAATTCTATTAACTATTAAAATTACAGAGAGAAATAAAAAAAAAATAACTAGCAAAATCACAAATAATAAAATTGGATAGCGATCTGTAAAATATAGAATCCCTAGCGCTGCAATTTACTCGGACCAGGGCCGGATTTACCATTAAGCTAAACATGCTCTAACTTAGGGCCTCACGTTTAGAAGGGCATATAAATTGAAAAAAGGTACGATCTTAAATAAAACTTTAGTAAAAAAGGGCCTCCAAAAACTTTTCAGCCTAGGGCCTCATTCGTTTTAATCCGGTCCAAAATTCTTATTTTTCATTTGAAATAAATTTTTATTTAATCGATATTCGTTATATACAAATTTTTAATTAATGATTTATATCATTAGAGTAGTTCAGTTTATTTAGATTATTACATAGGTAATGTCCTTGAATTACATTTATTTCCTCCTTTTCCCAAATCATATAATGTAGGATCTCACTATTCCACAGCCACGGGTGAGAAAAATGTCAAGCATAACATACAAAAGGGCTGCCCAATAAGTTCTCGGTCTCTACCACAAATTGTATTGCTGGCGGCAATGTTGAACAACTGTTGTTGTGTATTTTGTGAAATGGAAAAAGTTGTCATCGTACATAGACAGATTTTTTTGTAAAAGATAGTTGATCCCCAACAGAAACTCATCCCAAGTTAGTAAAAATTTATAGGGACTCCTTCATTTTAAACTGTAAAAATTATACGCTGACGACTTGGTAACACTAGCAGAAAACAAGGTTACAAGAAAACCTAGAAAAGTTCAACAAGGGGTTAAACGAGGCTGCATGAAAATAAACATAGAAAAAATTAAAACCATGGTCATAAGCAAAAAGAAGTTTTAGCATAACTTAAAACTAGAGAATAACAAACTGGACAAAGTCAATTACCTGAAAACTACTTCTCACAAGATGGAAAATTAGAGGCTGAAATATCTGAGCGTGTAGGCACAGCTGGCACACTGTCTTCCTCAATAAAAGAGAAATATCAAAAGAATCCGTTACAAATCGTCAAAAAGTAGCAAGGCCCATATTAACAAAAGGCTCGGTGTCATAAACTATCACGCAAGCATTGCGAAGCAGAGTACGAAAAACTGAATGAGATTCCTGAGAAAAATTGAAGGGAGAACCAAATCAGGAACTCGAATGAAAAAAGCTGGGAACTAAACCTGTGGAGCAAACCATCGAAGATTTATTTATTTTATTTATTTATTTATTATACATCGGTCTATTTCTGCAACGAGGCTAATCGCCGATGCCAGGGGGCGAGCTCCTACACCTGGATGAGGGGTGAATAATTGTGGAAAATGGGAGTAATGTAAACATATTATTCTGGCCCGAATAATATCACCAACGGAGGAGGCTCGAACCACCGACCGCCCAAATCCAGAATGTTACTACAAGTCTAAACCGCACGACTCAATGCGCTCGGCCACTCCGTTGGCCAAACCATCGAAGAGAGACAACTACAGTGGTATGGACGTTTAATAGGATAAATGATAACAGGGAATCAAAAAAAGTCCTGGGAGTAAGAACATCCAGGAGAAATCGCAGAGGAAGGCCAAAGAAAGCATGGAGCGAAGAAATAATTCAGATGAAAAAAGAAGAACAGATTGGAAGAACGCTAAAGCCTCGAGGATGGACGGAAATAAATAGAAATGGTTACGGAAAAAAGTACCAATTATAGCAAAAACTCAAACTCCAACACAGTCTGACACCTAACAAAGGCTAAAGGATTAAGTAAAAAATTCAACGTCCAAAAAGCACAACCTCAGAATAAATTATTCAGCTATTGCATGATATGGTTTTGGATGATCGACGATTAAAAAAGCGTGAAATAGCGAAGGCCATATGCACCTCAAAAGGAAGATTTCATCACATCTTAACTGAAGTTTTAGGTATAAAAAACTATGTGTGAGGACATTTGTTAATTGATAAACGCGTTCGTAGACAATTCGACTTAGGCAATACGGAAAATCAGGGATCTGAAGTACGACCTGGTGGAACATACCTGGTTAACATACTGGTTAACATATGGAAAATTTGAGGGAAAAAATATGTTCACCATATTTCCACCCTCAAATTTTTACCTGTTACCTAACCTCAAGAAAATCATAAGCGGAAAGCTCCGAATAGTTTTCCATCAAATGGGTGATGGCAGCTTTTGATGGATATTTTGCAGACTTTCCGGAAAGCCGCTATAGGAACGACAATAATGGCTTTTAAGCATCGCTGGAATAAATATATTAATGTTAAGGGAGATCATATTGATAAATAAAATTCAGTAAAAAATTAAAAACCAACATTTTCATTTTCGGACCAATAATTTATTAGGCAGGCCTCGTACAACACCTATATTTTTAAAAACCAATCATATTATACATGAGGGGTCTAAATGAGAAATCTGCCATATCCACTTTTTTAAAATAATGAGTTATGCAGAGCTCTATGGTGGACAGAATGAGGTAGAAAAAAGTTTTAGTGCAAAATCCACTTAGTAGAGTATAAAATAGCTATCCAAAACATGGTTGTGAGTGCAAAATCCGCTATGTGTACAAAAATTTGTTTTCAAAATCCGCCATTTCCAAATTGACTAATAGCGATTGAGCATGATGTCTGCTGTCTGAAGGTTACGCTCATGTTTGAGTCCGTTGCTTGAGCATGGTGGGTGTTGAATATTCATTGTTGTTGTATTATTCAGAGTAACAATGAATGATATTGGTGTATCAATTAAAAAGCCGACTCCAGAATGCAGCCGTAAAAGAATAGTGCAACAACAAAAATCTCCTTTTTCTGGATTGAAAGCACTATTTTGTTGCAAAACCCGCCATTGTCAAACTTAAAGACTTTTTTTATGCAATCCTACAACCAATATTTAATCTGATACCCTCTATTGGTAGATAATCATAATACTAGGACAATTAAAAATAATTGTTTTTAAAAATATGTCTGCAGTATTCTATAAGTTTTTCGTCTCTCCTGCATAATGACATAGAGTGCATATGGCAGGCTTTGCATTTAGACCCCTCATATGGTAGCTATGATAGATGGGTGGTAATATATAGCAATTAAATATAAAACATAATTTTCTTTAGAATAAACTCAAATTATCACAAAAAAGGGAACATTCCCTACATATGATACTGGTGGAAGAATAAAAATTTAAGCCAAATCTTCTTTATTACCATTATTACATTTTTTAGAATCAATGAAGCAGTTTTCTGTTTGATATATTTTCTTTCTAGTAGATGCTTTATCCGTCATATTTTCTTGTACAAAAGTTAATCCTACGGAAGAGGAACTATTATGTTCTCTCTGAGAGCATGGATTTCCAGTCATGTTGATGTCTACAGTTGCAATATTTGTAGTCATATTATTGTCTGTATGTGGTGTTTTCTTATTTAATTTCAAATCATTCGAAGAACTATCATTCAAATTTGCTACAAATCGTTGAATGTAGCCATTAGGTGTTTCACGACGGGCAAGAACACCTTTCACAATTTCTTCAAATTCAGAATCAGTAGCAAATGTCTTACAGCCAGCAAGAAAATGAGTAATATATTGAGTTCCAATAGACACTGGTTCTTTTATTTCCTTAGTTGAAGGCATTTCTCTAAAATTAATACAGGAATATTTATAATGTGGAAATACAGTCGAATATTTCAAACACTGATCTTTCTGTGCTAACAATTAATTAATGTTTAACTCTAAAAATTAAAACTTGCCGCCTCTAAAAACTGACGCTCGGGTGTGATGCACCCCTGGATTGCGGTGGTCCTAGTTGTAATCATTCAAGTGAAATACAGCCATTAATGCAAGTCAAATACAATAGTTTATCTACAACTATATAGTTATATCATTAAAAAAATTAGTAAATTTAATTTTAAAAAGTAGAAGTTCTGAGTGTCAATTGTTTAATTTAACCTTGAACCTACGTCATCAAAGATGGTTGCCGACATATCAGTTGATTGTATTATACAACAATGTAGAAATTCAATATCAAAATACTGTCTCACCGGGAATCAAACCCGACAACCTAAGAATTTCGCGTTCTTGTTCTAGACCAGTGCTTCTTAAACTTTCTGATGTCGCGGCTCCCCTGCAACTCAAATCAATAACCCACGGCCCCCCTATTTTTTTTTTGAACCAAGATTTGTTAAAATATGTACATACATATAGTTTTTTACCCTCATATCATTCAATAATCTATGTATAATGAAGAATAATATTTATGTAGCATTAAAGTTAAAGCGACATATCATTTTTAAATAATTAAATAATTAAGTGTTATATTTTATGCGGTTCTTCGCGGCCCCCTTGTGGGAACACCACGGCCCCCTAGGGGGCCACGGCCCACCACTTTAAGAAGCACTGTTCTAGACCACTAGACCACAAAGGCATGTAGCATGTAGTGGAATAAGTTAATATTTTTTTAACGTAAGTGTATCATATATCTTGTTTTATTTCAATACCTTATCAACCTATTCCTTTTTTATATTGGGTACTTTCGTGTTGTACAGGGTAGAGCAAGCGCTGAGCAAACAGTTGATGGTGACGTCATGAGTAGAACACTGACGGAGTGCAACAACTCGAACATGGAGCGAGGATGGATTGTGCCGTAATGTTTATAAAATGTAACCCTACAATTTTAGGCGGTGTTTTTACTGTCAGATTAGTTCACGTCAGTCATGAATAAAAATTATGTACTTCGATTTGCCGTTGAATTATTTTTCAATGATGAAGTTAATGAATCTGAACAATTAGTTTTAGAAAAGGTATGGGGATTTGCGGAAAATACAGTGCTAAGATTTTCAAATCACATTTTCGTGTATCTCCAACAGTTTTCGAAAATATTATTGGAAAACTGCAAGCAGTGCCAGATGAAATTTATCTGAGACCAGAAGGAAATCCCAAAACAAAACTCGAAAAACAGGTTATGATATCTTGGTTATGGTACCTTGCCAACATTGAGAGCTCCTATAAATTTGCAAATAGAACATAACCCTGTTTCTTCCATTTTATTTTATGCACGGTGTATTTAATTATTTTTATGCTGTGTTTACAAACACAGTACAGCTTTAGAAGTTAATAGAAACGTCACAAATACGAAAAATGGTACTTTTCCCGCCGGTCTCCGTTTTTTTCCGTTATGCCCCACATGCCTGGTCTTAAAACCCCGAATACATAGAGCGCACTCTAAACACACCCTCGACCGCAAAACGAATGCAACTGGGTGTACTACGAGCGTCAAATCGAACAAGTTTGAGTGTACAGAACGTTCTCGGAGCACTCGGAGCGTCAAATCGAATGTACTCATTAAAAAAAAATCACTGGTTAACCCAGTTACGACGCCCATACCCTAGTTTTTTTTTTTTAAATTTTTGGACTTAGCTACTAAATCCATTATCCAGTAGATCCAGAACCCGAGCCCTCATGGTCTAGAAACCAGTGCATCGCTACACTAACCACTACGCCATGGTGACCGGCCATGCCCTAGTTAAATTTTTTTTTAAATTTATTGCTATTTTGTATTTGTCCTGCATAAATGGTACTCGATTCGTAACGCTATCTACTTACTTCTTATTTGAACAGACTATAGTGGCTTTTAATGAATGAATAGGACTTTGAGACCGATTGTTTTAACAAAGTAAATCGGGTTTTATAAGACAATTTAAGTTTAAAATGTCAGTTTTATTGCAACGTGATTTTTAAATAATAAATGAAATGTTA
Source organism: Liopterus haemorrhoidalis (assembly GCA_963971575.1). Lineage (NCBI taxonomy): Eukaryota > Metazoa > Arthropoda > Insecta > Coleoptera > Dytiscidae > Liopterus > Liopterus haemorrhoidalis. The sequence continues at coordinate 40,533,974 of OZ020611.1, read as the reverse complement.
CCTTGACAACTGGATAACATAACAATATGAAATTACAATTAAAATTAATTATTTGACATTTGAATCATAAATTGATATATTTTGAGCAGATTAACCAGCATTAAAAAAACCCTTTGAGATGCAAGCATGTACCATTATAAAAATAAATTACTATCTTGTTGCGCGCGATAACAAACGGATAATATCAGTAACTTTAGAATATTTCAATTGAAGGAGTAAATTGTTATTTTAAATAAATGTTTATACACAATTAGAGACATTAAAACTAGTGATAAGTTTACGATCTCATCAAATTAATTAATTAGTATTAATAATTGTAATTTATTTAATTGTTTATTTGACTTACATTTAATAACTGACGTTTCTAAACGCAAAACTTCTGTCTCTACCTAGCGGTAAAATAATGAACTTGAATGACAAGTGAGGTTGCATTTATAAAAATCGTTAAATGTAATTATTGAGAAAAAAAAAAAAATTGAGTTAAAATAATTATTATATTTATTTAAATTATTGTAATCCCATGCATAAAACCAAATTAAATTGATATATCGGAAATTTTTATACACTATTAGAGACGTAGAGGCGAGGGGACAAAGGAAGCTATGATCCCCGAGAGCAGTGGTGGCGCTAGTGGGGGGTCCGGGGGGTCCCTCCTAAAAGTTGCTCTGGCCCCCAGTTGGCCTCCCTAGAATTGCTTGGAAAAAATATATTTTAGAAGTGAGGCCTTTTTTTTTTTAGTTCATTACTTGTATTTTCATATGTAATGATAAAAAAATATTTCCTGGCCCCCTCAAATTTTACTCAATTTTTTTTTGCGATACCAAATATTGTTAAAAACAACCGAGTGTGCCGTACATATTATATGGGAATACAAACTAGGGTTAAACACAATAGATCATAAAAATGTTACCCTAAAATTTTGAGGTAAAATATGGTCACAGGGGTGCGTTTAATGATATGATAAATATGGTCACAGGCGTGCGTTTAATAAAATGAATAAATGGTAATATGTAATATGTAATAAAAGTAAAATGAATAAATAGAAATACACAAAACCAATTTAAACGTGTTTAAAATGTGCATGCCACTGGTAACTGCCTGACAAAAAGATTTATTACTATCAGTCTGTCTGAAATAGAGTATAGTATAAGGGGAAATTTAAACGTTAAAAAAATATTTATTTTTAAAAATTATGTATTATGTATAAAAAAAGATATTTGGGTAAAAGGATTTAAATAAATCAATATGGGTCAGGTTCATAATCTCCTACTAAATATTGCAATTAAGCGTTACTTGTTAAATTAAGAAAGTGTGATGCTAACGTTAGTAGTGTTCATAATCTCTATACTACGATCTTTTAACTACTAAAGAAGTACGTTTGGCAACGTTTTCTGTTGTCGATATAAAGAGATAGACATATGCAGTGTACAACATGTTAAAAAAGATGTGTTACTAGCTCATACTATTATCTCGGGAGTAGATAATAGTATGATCTAGTAGATAATAGTATTATCCCGTAGAGTATAATATACTCCCGGTTTTGACCTTCGTGGATTTCGAGAAGGCATTCGATTCAATCGAAAGATGGGCAGTACTCGATGCGCTGAAAGAATAGACTACAGATATTCTCATGTAATAAGTCATGTGTACAAAAAGGCAGACGCTGTTGCGAAGGTCCACAAGAAAACAGATTGTTTTAAAATCGAGCGAGGTGTACGCCAGGGAGATCCTATATCTCCTAAACTATTCAATGCTGCATTGGAGAGCGTTTTTAAAAAACTTAATTGGACAGATCGAGGCTTAAACATTAATGGAGATCGTCTAAACCATTTACGTTTCGCCGACGATATTCTTTTAATTACTGACGACTGCAAAATGGACCAAATGATGGTAGAATTGAATATAGGACCCCAAATCAACATAAAAAAGACCAGAGTAATGACAAATCTAGTGCTGAGTGGTAATTTGTCAATCGCGGGTAGACTCAATGATCAAGTTTGTCACTACAAATAACTGGGACACGAAATCACTATCGGCCGGGACAACCAAACTATAGAAATAAACAGAAGAATTGGTTTGGGATGGGCAGCCTTTGGAAATCTGAGGCACATTCTAAAAGGTGATTTCCCCATCTGCCTCAAGAGAAAGGTATTTGATCAATGTGTCTTACCAGTCTTCACCTATGGTGCTGAGACTCTCACCCTCACGCGAAAATCTGCAGAAAAACTACGAGTTGCTCAAAGATCAATGGAGAGCGATGATTGGCGTTACACTTTTAGATCGAAAGACAAATTTGTGGATCAGAGAGCAAACAAAAGTTTGTGATATAATTGGAAGAATTTCACGTCTGAAGTGGCAGTGGGCAGGTCATGTTGCCAGAGTAAATGATGATAAATGGACCAGGAAAATACTGGAATGGCGGCCTAGAGATAGTACACGGAACCGAGGCAGACCTCCTACCCGTTGGACGGATGATATTAAGTGACTGGTCGGTAATTGGCTGCAAGTGGCACAGAACAGAGAGGAATGGAAAAGCAAAGGGGAGGCCTATGTTCAGCAGTGGACGTCAATGGCTGAAAAATGATGATGATGATGATGATTTCCAAAAGGAATTGGCCACTCTCACTTATTGATTCCAATAATGACTGACAGTATAACCATTATACCTACTAAGTTTATGGTTCAGTTAACAATAGCTTCCAGGACCATAATAATTATTTAAAATAAACGCGTTTTCTTATATGCTATTTAGAATGAACTGTATATACTCACATGGCATTCCTTCACATTTTTATCAGGCTTAGGATTGGCTATATTTGAATTATAAATATAGGCATGTTTAAAAATTGTTTTAAAAATCAATTTATGATGATTTAAAATTATTAAAATATTAATCATTAGCACTATTATCATTGTTTATATCACTATCAGAGTTTAGGCAGTCTATACAGAGTTTAGCAGTTTATACAGAAATTCGGAATTTCTTCAAAATCAAATGGTCGCCAAAGAGCCATGTTGTTAATGTATGCACGCTATAAACATTGAAAATTAACTAACAAACAAGTATTATATATAATGTGCATAACAACCCCTAAAATTTAGAAACAATAGGATTATAAATTTGAAAAATATTCTTAATGGTTTTTAAGAAACTTCAGTTGAACTAGTGTTATATCTATTCAATTTAAATTTAAAATTCCCTTTATACCTCTTATATTATGTTTACAGCAACGAGTCTTAGGATTACTGCCATTCTCTCATTATCGCATTGTTAAGCTTCTTAACAAGAATGGCCATTTCATTTTAGAAATACTATAATTGATTTCGTAATTCACGCATTTCACGAACATCGTATATATATGATTAAAATCAGTCAGTAGTATGGACAAATCACTAATTTAATGACATTTAATACAGCCTCTCCGCGCTTCTAAATCTGTATTATTAAATTACAATTTACTAGACAGTATAATTGTGTATTATGAACATCCATTTTTAGTAACGCTTAGTATAGTTGTGTTAGTAGTGCTACTAAGATTTAGTAAAAGACTATAAACATGGCCCTATATCTTCAGAGTTTAGGAGTTTCTTATATAAATATTTATTGTAAACAAAAATAAAAAATTTATTTAAACATAAATGTCCAAAATTATATCAATAAATTCTTCCTTCTTGGGCACTATCAGTGGGGCCGACTTTTGGCCTCACTCACATAATTCCTCTATCTTGAGCTGTTACTCGGGTCTATTCTCTAAGCATAATGTAAAAATCTTAACGCCAGAAACTGACGTTAATTTTTTTAACACCATATTTAACGTAAATGCTATTCGCTAAGCATCTAAGTGTTAAAATTATAGCGCGGCGGCGTTAAAATTTCCAGTTAACGTTCTACAATAAGCGCCTACTAAACCGGTGGCTTTAAAAGTTAACGCTGGTGTTTAGTTTGCAAAAATGGCTTATCCTAATTAAGTAAATGTCATGTTATTAAATAAAAAAATGAATAAAACACAAAACGGTAGGAATATTAATTATTTTAAGACAAAATTTAAACTTTCTATTAATTTTTAAAGTGAATTCTTTACAGTAGAACTAAGAATGGCGCTTCGTAATTTTTGTGATACAAGTAACCGATACGCAATTTCAAGCAATTGTATAGAAAGGAAGTAAATGGAGTATTGAAGAGCAGTTTTTGGTTTTTGTTGAGACACAGAACTTAAAATTATAATTATCTGAAAGCTACAAAAATCACTTATGCCTTTGCCGTGTTTCACAATATCCCAGTACATTTTAATGGTGTATTATTTGAAGAAACAATTGATGAGAATGATAATGTAGATCACAACAATGTTATTCCAGGGTAGAAATAGCGTAATAAATCAATTAATTATTTAATAATTAATATCACCGAACACCTTTTTAAAAATAGAATGAACACATAATTCACATTTTATTCCAAAATTAGATAAACAGTTATAATACAATGTAGTATATAAATTAACTAAATAAAAGTTGAATAAAGTTATATTTTTATTTAATATATTGTGGAAATCAGTTATAATGAGTATAACAGGGCCAAACATTTCTGTTCCATTTTTAAAATAAATTTCGCTACTGGATATTTAATTCAACACCGAAATATTAGGTTAAGATTCTCTTGGCATTTGTACTCTTGTCAAAAATTGTAAAATTCTTGTTATAATTGAACGTAGCAGCGCATGCGCGTGCAATAAATATAGTCACTCTACGAGGTGAGTTAGCACCTCGCGTTAAGAAATATTGTATTAATGCATACCTTAACAAATGCTCTTACAGAATAGCATTTTTGGGTAAAGGCGTTAGACATGGGGCTAAAATAAAAATATTAACCTGTCGCTAATTTTAACGCTTAACATTTCTTACAGAATACACCCGTAGATCAGGTGTTTCATATATTTTGTATACCGATACTTGTTAGATGTACGCTCCATTTCTCCATCTCTTTTGAAGTCTTTTACATTGATCGACAGGTGGCAGTTTTCCTTCCTGTATGTCTACGTACGGTGCGTAGAATATCTGGTGCCGTATTTATAGGCGGCGTAAATCCTACATATTCATGTATCCGGTACGGTATGGGAAATATCTCGTTCCGTATTAATAAGAGGCGTAAATTCTAGTAAAATCCCGTACTGGGCAATTTTATGTTTTAGCTTACATCTAGTTTTAAGACCTAAATGCAACCAGGCATTAGAGGCATTTAATTTAGTTATTTTGTCACCAAATTCTTTTTTAACAGTTTTATATATTTTGAAAGTTATCGAAATGATCATAAAATGATAAAGTTATGTGGTAGCCACATTCGATTTGTTATCAAATTACTAAAACATTAACGATAAAGAAACTACAAATTAATGCAGAAAAAAGCTTTGAAGAAAAACGCAAGGACAAGTTCTGATTATATTTTACAAATGAATACCGGCATTTCTTTAAAACGGGAAATAATTTATCTCCCTTATGCATTTATAAAATATGCAATATGCAAAATTAATTTCACACTAGCGGGTGGCACAGTGCAGTGTATACCCGGCAGTTGGTAGTTCTGGAAAAGTAGGTGAGATCTTAGATAAGAATACTGGCATGTTTATCATTTTATAATTTGTTTGTGTCAAGGCCATAAGGAAACTGTACTGTGTATTTTACCTCAAAATGCATTTAAGGAAAAATTAGGAAATGTTATCCTTCATTATCCATTAAACACTGTATTGTGAGTGACACGCGTAGATGGTTAATTTAAATAATTACTAGCCAGTAATTGATAAGAAAACACATTTGCAGATAAAATATACATTGGATAGACAAAATATATACAGTGTCACAAATCCCCTAATCAGCACTTACCACACTGATCACCTCCTTTAATAATTGTCTAGTAATGAGTTTCTTAATGCTAAATAATCATTTTACTTTAATATAAAAAACATTGTAACATTAAGGGCCGGTTTCTGAAAGCTTAGTTAACTATAACCAAAAGGTCAGAAAATTGTTGCTATGGTTACTTATGGTATTGTTATATTGTAATCGAGTTCAGCCAAATGGTTAAACTCGACGAAGCTTTCAGCAACCGGCCCTATGTCGTATTTAATTATTCGTAGCTGTATCATTTAGTTCTGAATTGTATTTTAAATGAAAATTTAACTGATCAGTCAATTCATTTAACTGGCGCAGTCGGTAGGTCGGTAGGAGATATTATTTATAATTCAATACTAAGTGTAATACAAGATGTGGAATAAATGTTTAAAAACAGTTACTAAACTTTAAATCATTAACTCCAAGTATAGTGAAATCTTTCTTAATCTTAATTGATACGAATTTCCAAGTACCTAACATATAGTAACAAGAGTAGAAATAAATACATTAAGGATTATAATGACTGTAAATTAGTTCAAAAATTAAATAAGACGGAAAATATAAAAACCTCTACTTCAGAACAAAGACGTCTTATATAGTATAAAAAATATTTGAACGAAAATACCTCGTGGCAGAATCTGTTCGGGTTGCGGCGTCAAAACTTCTGAAAGGGTACAGAACCAATAATCAGGGAGTAACTGTTGCAGTTAGCCTAAACCATGCGATAGTTGGTAAATCGGTGATTCCCCATGATTCCAAATAATTTATGTACTCTTAAGCAGAGCTTTCAAGCAGCATGTTTCTATAGATGCAACTGATGTATACAGTACCAGTACGCTGATTTCGATCCGTTTTTTTTTGTGTTGATCGAAAAAGAAAAAAATTTCTGCAGTTTTGATAAATTATGTATGGTATTAAAAGTTAGTTCCAAATTTTCACGTAGGTGCAATAAATTTCTTTGTGTACAATAATTTCAATTCCTTTACAGTTACAGCTGCATTTTTGACTTGTGAAAATTAGATTCCTAAATTACCTTCATACTTTGGCTCCCATGGCAGCCCAAACTATGACAAAGTTATTTGAAATATAAGAGAGTATTTGGAAAAGTAGAAATATAATTGAAATACTAGCAAAGATTTGAAGTACTAGGGAATATTTGAAATACTTCTAAAGTATTTAAAATATTGACGTTTTCAGACGACAAATATAAATACAACCACCTTTTTTTTTTTTTTGAAGTAGGTAAGTATTTGAAATACAATATTACATATACCACAAAATAATTGACTTTTTCAAATATTTTGATTTAAATATTCCCAGCTCTGCTCTTAAGGAATCTCAATTTGTACACAAATATACGAGGTCTGTTCAAAAAGTATTTGAACAGACGTTTCAACGTTTTTTCCAATCCTCGATGTATTTGAAAAAATCATTTTTGTGATCTTGTTCAGCTCCTCGTTCGATGCCGTCTTTATCTCCTCACTCGTAGCGTAGCGTCGTCCTTTCATGGGCCTCTTCAGTTTCGGGAACAAAAAGTCACAGGGGGGCCAGATCTGGTGAATACGGTGGCTGCGGCATTATTAGTGTTTTGTTTTTTGTCAAAAATTCGCGCACAAGCAACGATGTGTTGGTACGAATTTCGCGGCGACCCGTCTCATACCCAAATCATTGGTAAAAATGGAATGGCACGAGCCAATTGATATGTTTAGTTCCTCAGCAACTTCTCTAACGGTGATTCGACGATTGGCCAATACTATTTTCTTCACTTCATTAATGTTTCCGTCTGTTGTTGACGTGCTCGGGCGGCCGGCACGCTCTTCGTCGTTCACATCTTCTCGGCCCTCTGAGAACTTTTTGTACCACCGATAAACGTTGCTTCGGTTCAAGGTAGCTTCACTATATGCCACAGTCAACATTCGGAATGCGTCCGCGCACTTAATTTTATTTTTCACACAAAATTTGATACAGATTCTTTGATCCATTTTTTTGGTATAGGCAAAAATCGAAGACGAGCCAAACCACGTGCAAGCAAAGCAACTGTCAAAAATTAACTGAACATTCAAAATGGCCGAACTTGTCGGCATAAGTGAGAGACATGAGTACCAACATAACGCCACAAAAAAATCGAAAATCGAATATACGTAACCCGCGGAAATTCAAAATTCGCGATACTTTTTGAACAGACCTCGTATATTGTATTGCTCTACGTATCTTAAATTTTCTATATTACATTAATCATGTCACAATATGAATAATACCGCCCATGCTAGGCCATTGAGCGTGAAGACTGATTGCATTACTTATTTTATTAAAGAAAAGTTGAAATGCTGGACATTTTGAAGCCCCGGACAAAATACCAGACAGCTGTTGAAACCCCGCCCAGCCCGGCACAATAACGAACTGATGACAAAACCTACTCATTATTTATTATCAATGTAGGCCTGAAGTTACCGGTATGTTTAGTCTAAACCAGTGGTTCCCAACCTTTTTGACTTGCGGAGCCCTTTTTAGAATCAATTTCTATGGTGGAGCCCCTTAAGCTTACCCTATGTCTTACAAATTAACGGTGTTTAGAAGTAATGTTACTGGGGAAGATTTTTCACTTTTCTCTTTAACAGTTCACTTATTAATAGATAGACAGATTTTTATAAAATGAAGTAAATAATCAAAATGCACGCAGATTATTCAAACAACAATTCCAGCCGATCACATTCCAGCTAGAGTCATAAACCGGCTAGAGTCAGAAACCACTCGGACATACATTCTACTTAGCAATTTTTCTTTCAGAATGTAATTTCCAGTTTTCTTATTTTGATTCTGTTTTTTATTTCTTTTTATTTTATTCAATTCTTATTTATTTTATTTTCTGGAACGGCTGCGGAGCCCCTGAAAAGTGCACGCGGAGCACAGGTTGGGAACCGATGGTCTAAACACAACTTGTTAAATTTAACAGACTGAAAATTTTAAAGGTAAATATCCCCTATCTTGGTCTTATATTTTGTATTTTATTTATTTATTAATTATAGTTGAAGGTAATGGGATTCGGACCAGTCAGAAAATAAAAACAAATTTATTAACTTCGCTAACGTTTCGATTTAATTTAAATCTTCATCAGAGCTTAGTTAATAGTCACGATATAAAATAACAATTTTAAAATTAATAGAGAATACATCATATTGTCCGGTTATTGAACTCCGACTGGTCCGAATCCCATTACCTTCAACTATAATTACTAACTTACGGACGTAGCTCATCTAATCAAGATTTATTTACTAATGTTTTATTTTATTTTTTGTTGTGTTCTTACAATATTGAATCGAGTATAATCTATACTGTTTTTCACATAAATTGTTATCCTTAAAAAAATAACTCGCAGCCGGTAGGATTCGAACCTACGCTCCCAGAGGGAATCTGATTTCGAGTCAGACGCCTTAACCACTCGGCCACGACTGCTGTTAGTCTTTTGTTGTCTCGGCAGTGAGGTTTGCAAGAAATGGGGGAAAAAAATTATATGAATTGTAGCAAATCAAGTGTGCAACAAGGGAGGGTGTATTGCACTCTCTTTGGCTGCTAATCCATTTTTTAACAATTGAAATTGTTTACATGTAAGTTGGGTTGAGAGCTCCGGTTGTTAATAAACTGTTCAGTAAATTTATTAAAAACAACTCCACCCCGAAATAGTTCGTGTTTCTTATAAGAAGGCTTGTTTATCTAATAAATTATAGGCAACATGAAGTGCTTAATATTTTAGATATATTTGAAATCGATGATCTATTTGGATGAGTTCGTAAATCAACAGTTTTTAGAATATTTATTGCAATGTGATACATAAAGTAATTAGTAATGGTAAGAAAATTCTATATTAATATATTTTTAAATAAATATTGTCTTTTATCTTGATTAGATGATGTATCACGTATATGTATATCACGTATGAATAAGCCATACGTGGCTTATTCATTGCTTATCTCTGAGTTCAATAACCGGACAATATGATGTGTTCGTTATTAATTTTAAAACTTTTATTTTATATCGTGACTATTAACTAAGCTCTGATGAAGATTTAAATAAAATCGAAACGTTAGCGAAGTTAATAAATTTGTTTTTATTTTCTGACTGGTCCGAATCCCATTACCTTCAACTATAATTGTCTTTTATTATTACATATTTCTTTCAAAATGATAACAATACATTACAAACACTATTTTAAGAATTATCATTTATATAAAAATAAGAAGACAGACGGAGTTATTGGCAGAGTAAAAAAAGTGTATTGCTGAAAATTGCTGATAAATTTAATTCATATGGTTTAAGGAATAAATATATAATAAATTGAAATAGCAAAACATTTCTGTCTTCTTGTTTTCAATCACTTTTATATGATTGTTATTTTCATTAACAAATCCTTTTCTTCTGCTGTAAAATTCTTTGCACGCTTAGGTTTATTTGGTATTTTAACTTTAACATATGGAATATACGTAACGTAATTGAATGTAAAGTCAAAATCTTTAAGGTCAAAATGACTAGTCACTCTAGCTCTACAAATTTGCATACAGCTGTATCCCCCTTGTACAGTGTTACAAGTTTTTTTTTTAATTAGATTTTTAGATAAAAAGGTTCCATGTGTTTCGTTCTTCTTGCTAATAATATTATATTGCTATTTAATACGATAAGAGTGAAGTTTTTTAATTTAAAAGATTGTATCTGCATACATTACTGCTTCTAGTCCACGTAAATAGTCCTATCTACAAGCACTGAAATACACTTAAAACATTGTTTGTCAATAAGTATATTGCTAAGACTAAACAGAACTTTTTATTATAACTTAGAACCGTATTTCTTCACTGATCGAGCTTAATTTTGATAACAAACTTATATTTACATGCTCACGTAATTAAAAGCAGATTGAACCTTTAATATATTTGAAAAGGAAATCGTTCACTGCAATGCCTTTATGAATTTATATATTGTTTAAAGTAATCTATATGATTCATAACATTCAGATTTATGTTAGAACTCGATTTTCTCAAAATGGTCAAATTGTCACTTTTAGGTTAAGGTCGCAACTTGATGTTAGAATTATTGTTTAAATTATTGAAGTTTTAAATTAACTATAAAAAAGTTATTCATGCAGTTAATGTGTAAAGGAGGTCTTTTCAGTTAAGTGCCCATTCCGACATTGGCTCGGTCTATGCCGGTTACGACTGATTTATTCCGATATCGATGCAGAAGGTTTACTGCCAGTATTGAATAAATGAATCTAAAAGTGCAAGCTTAGACTTTTTCTCCACTGTGTATATGTTACGGCCAAAGCCAGAAGTTCGGCCAATTCCCGAATTGGCCAGCCATTTCGCACCTTAGCCGAGGCGTGTGGCCAATGTCCGATGTACTGTGTATATGCTACTTTGGCCGGTCATTTCGCGAAGTGCTGGGAAATCCCTGGCCAATATTCGATATGCTGATGCATGACTGTCCGGAAGTGATGCAAGACTGCACTACCAAGAGCGCAACAAATCGCTGCAAATGTAGAAATAACAAACTATTGTGTAATTCGAAATGTCATAAAAGTTCATCTTGCTGTAACAAGTAATGATAGAGATTGATAATTTACTATAATAAACTAATTTAACTGATTTTGATAATTTAGTATAATTAATAATCAATACAAGGTAATTATGATTATACAAACACCCAAAATCTGCTCATGACTTTTTTCTTCCGATTTTGGCCGATGCCATTTCGTAAACTGGCTGGCCAAGTCCCAAAATCAAGAAAAGATCGGATATTGGCCGGTCAATGTTTACCGATATTGGCCAGTTTCCGAATTGGCCGGCCACTTCCCACTTTGGCCGATTTCGGGCTTTGGCCATAATATATATATATATATGTTTCGATAGATTAAGTGTCTTATTTTATTTGCATTACTGGTGCATATAAAATAGCATTTGAACATACAATTATTTATTTTGAAACAAATTGTACTTCGTATTTTATTTACTGCATTTAAACTTCCTTTAAGGTCATAGACCTTGAGAAAATACGATTCTAATATATTTCAGCAGTAGTAATGTTATAAATAAGTACTTTAATGGCAAACGGAAACAAATTCGAAACATTTGTACACGCTAAAGTACATGGACGAAGACATATTGATTTTAACATAACCTCAACATGATAACAATCGCAAATATCCTCAGTATTTTCCTATCGTGTACATAAATATTTTTATTATTTTTTCCTCTACTACACTACTAGTTTAATTTAGTAATTTGTTACTTGTGTTTACATCTAGATGCGTAGTTTTTTACACAATTTTTTACGGAAAATATATAAAGTTTGTTTCAAGTTTTTTAAATTTATTAATTTATTAGGTGTTGTCTGTGTTAGGTTCCGGTTTGATACTTATAGTTACAAATATAATGGGCTTTACATAATATTTATTTTTATTATGGGGTATTTATGTATCTGCAAGAGTTTAGGATAAATTGTTTTTCAATCAAATTACTTCGAAAGTTCTTTCCTAGTTTCGTTTATTAATCTTAAGTTTACATGTAGTAGTTTATTATTATCTCAGTTATTATTTTTGCAACTTAGAGATTTTTGGGAGATAAAACGCAATTGATTTTTGTATATTAACTTTGAATAAATTTAACGATTTGACTCGACGGAAGACATTAATCGTATGCTGTTTCTCTTGACAACATTGAATTTTAAATGAGTGAACTATGACATGTCACTCAGCGTGTAATTTTTCTCGTCAGAATTGAAAAAAAATCAGCTGTGGCCACCGCAGAACCGACCGCCATCACAAAGTACTTGTTTAATTTATGCTGTTTTATCAAAAAATGTCTCAAATAAGTTGTTAGTTATTGCTTTTATAGCAACTTTTGATAAATAATTTTTTTCGAAATATTTCTTTGTTGAGAAATATTCGCAAAGATCTTAAAACCGACACGAGTAACTCCCATTTCTGGTTAACCGATTTTTACCAAAAGTTGATCAACTCATGCCATTGATGCCAAAAGCTTAAATATGAAGTTTCATAAAAATATTTTTAGCCGAATTTGCTCTGCACGTGTACACGGACCGACAGACAGACAGACATCATGATAAAAATAGTCAAAACGTTATGTAGGGACCTCAATTCGTGGAGGTTCATCGAAATTTCGAAATGTCAAAATCGGTATGATTGCAATACCTCCCTTATATATGTTGGCATTCGGTAAAAAGACAGACAAAATATTTGAAATTGTAATATAATATTAGAGTTGATAACTGTTCATTTTATTAATTAGAATGGACACGTGTTCATTACACTTCCCCCTTTCATAAAACAAATGATGAAGATAAAGGTGTTAAAATAGTATTTTATGCGAGCATGAAATGATGGTCATTCCACACTAGTATGAAAGTTGCGCCAAATCTAACAATAATTTGACAGTTGCTTTCAACTTATTTATTACGTTGCCTAGGAAAGGTCATGTATGTGTCATACGGAATCTATACTTTAACTATATTATTTAATTTTAATCGAGTGGAAAAATTGCTACATTTACTAATCACTTACACGCCTGTAATGAACGTATATCTATATAGTCATGGAAAAAATACTTAATTTTTCTACAATCACAATTCAAAGTATGCATTTGCTGCGAAAATAACGTAAAATTGACATTTGCCGAAGACTATTACTTTGCGCGTTAAAGAACAAAGTAGTTAAATTCGCTCAGTATAACCTACAAACATAAAAAAAAATGTCATTCCACCACATAATACGCGATTAACCCTTTTCAAATATCATTTCCTTGTTTCCAGGACAACGTGTAGATAGTTTAAATATTTTAGTCGGATTGCTGCTAGGTGACTGTTACATGTATGTATCAAGTAGTGCATTCATATAATAATCTAGTTACCATTTTTCAGCGATTTTAAAAATGTTTTTTGTTATTTGTCTTAGCTGTCAGTGTCTGGTAACAAATATTAACTAATATATGGTTTGCGGCCAATTATTAAATTCACAATGCATCATACCATTCTAGAATAATTAATAAAGCACCAACAAGTAATTCATGTAAAATCGATAAATAATAACATAACGTTTTCAAAAAATTACTTAAAATGTGATCTTTTAAAAATTGTTAAGAAAAAAAAAATCTGAACCAGTTTATTTTATTGATACATTGGCACAAACGTATGGTCATGAAGTACTACGATTACCTCCCTATCACTGCCAGTTTAACCCCATTGCACTAATTTGGGGTATAACAAAAAAATATTATGATAGACATATTGGTCAAAACGGATATAGTGATAACGAAGTTTTTAAAACGTGGCAAGTAGCCTGTGATCAAATTAGTTGTGAAACTTGGGCAAAATCTGTTAAAAAAAATCGAAAATTTAATAAATGAATGGTGGGAAAGGGAAAGGATTGTTGATGATATTAATCCAATAATAATAAATACAAGAAATGACAGCGATAGTTCAGATGAGGACGATATCATGCATAACTATTTTTTTTAAAATAAAAATAAACATTTAAATACCACTTGTAGTAATATATTATATGAATAAATATATTTTTATTAATATTTAATTACTTTATACTTAGGGGAAACATAAAAATTTAATTTAATTAAACAACCAATTATAATCCAAAATTTACGTATGAGTATAAATTTTTCCTTATTTATAATTATTACCTTAAAATTAATAATTTTGTTTGTTTGAGTACTGCTGTGAATACATTTTCGTGCTCTAATTAGTAAAGATATCTACGAATCATGCCGTTTCTTTCTAATGCTTTGTTTTTTATTAAAATAATTTGGAAGGTTAGTTGTCAACTTGCGTCACTATACGTTACTATGGGTATGCAAATAATTATAATGATATAGACAGAGAAAGCATATAGTATTGAATATCGATACTTGTAGCAACAAACAGTCACCTATCAGCAATCGGGCTATATTAATAATTATTAATTCGTTCTACGTTAGTTGCAATAAAATTTAATTTTTAAAGAAAACCGTACATTTTATTTCATTTAAATATTCAAAAATTATGGAAAACAGTGATAGTAATATTTCATGTAAACCACAAAAAACATTTATTTATTTATTTTTTAATACAATTGTTTTAATTTCAATTTCAAAAAGTGATAAAACTTTGTTACCTAATATTTCACGGTTTACGCACAGCCATTCCCTGCTTTTTTTATCGAGGGTATTTTGTAATTGGTATTTTATTTATCTGGGATGCGTTTTTTTCCTTATTGCAGTCTTCAGTCAACGATAATCTATATTGTTTAACATTTTACTATATGCTTAAAAAAATAATTCGCAGCCGGTAGGATTCGAACCTACGCTCCCAGAGGGAATCTGATTTCAAGTCAGACGCCTTAACCACTCGGCCACGACTGCTGTGAATATGTATGAATACTAGGATATAATATTGCAGTGACAGACATGATTCACGAGGAAAAAGTATTAATCTGTTTCTGTAGGTATCTGTCAATTAATCTGTTTCTGTAGGTTATTTGTCACCAAATACAATAAGTATTTTATAACAAATATTATGAAGCATTGGTTCATTTCATTTTTTAGGGTTTTGTAGGTGTGACTAGGGTTACCAAATGTCTCTCGTGACAGAGTAGGATATTTCAACTAAAAATAGTAGTTTAGTAGGACAGTTTTTTTTTTTTTTAAATTTTTATTATGCTACGAAATATATAGGTACCTAATTAAGTTCAAATCCCATAACAAGGCCATTTTCATAGTAAGGCATTTTTTTCATAATGAGGCCGAAAACATTTTATTATAGATTATATATTATTAAACAAATTTTCAAAAAGGCCTCATTATGAAAAAAGGCCTTATTATGGGATCCAACATAACATATAATTAACAAGAAACAGTCAATAAATAATAAGTAATACTACTATTATGAAAATTAAATTATATGTTTATTGGTTCACATCTTTCTTTATATTTAACAAAATCACAGTTTAGAAATAAAAATATAAAATAAATCATAAGAAATTTTTTTAAATTTTCTTTGTATATAATTAATAAGAAACAACAAATAAATAATTAACAATCAAGTTTAAATATATATGGTAATAAAAAATATAATATGTTTATTGGTTGACGTTCACATTTTCTTTTTTTTTTTTTTTAATAAAATCATATTTTTTAGATGTTCCTGCTTTTTTTAATAAAGCTTAATCCTTAATGACATCATAGAAATTTAGTCAAAACGTTATGCCTCGATCGCGTTCATCGGCAAACGTCGATTCAGCGGTAAAGGCGTCTTCAAAAGTAAAAATACTATAAAGTAGGACATTTCCGATATTTTTTAACAGTAGGTAGGACGAAGGACATGGAGGTAAATTGTAGGACATGTCCTACTAAAGTAGGATGGTTGGTAACCCTAGGTGTGACCACCAAAAAACCCTTATGACGTCACTCATGTGCCTGTCTGTCTGTCTGTACGGTAGAAATTGTAGCCAAACGGTTGAACATTAAGGTGACCATATTTTTTAGCTCAAAATTCGGGACGGGAGTTCATTGACGGTGGGGGGGGGGGGTTAATTATTTAAATATAATTGTTTAATTAATTTTTTTTTAATTACAAATTATATACAATAAATAATTATAATTTATAATATATAAAAATTTCCAATCACAGATAATTAACTTACATTATTAAAAGGGACATATTAAAATCACAGTATTTTTTTTAATGATTTCAAACTTAATTCATTAAAATTACTCAGTAGAAAACTTTTTATATTTTTCCGAACTATGGATCTTTTTGAGTAGGTGTTTTTTGCTTTGAAGCATTTTATAAAAATCTGCATAGTTTTCTTCATAATTTAATTTAATCAGTAATATTGCTTTTAATGTGTCAACATCAAGTTGAGTCTTGTCACTTGTCCAAAAGCTGCTCATCAAGGAATATACCCTTTCGGTAGATTTTTTTTTAGTTCATAGTAAAAATAATTTTAGTTGAAATAAATTTAAAATAAATATTGAAAATAAGTACTTTTTCTAAAATTCTGGACAATTCGGGACAAATATTGCCTCTGAAAAAATTCGGGACGCAAGGCGAAAATTACAGTCCCGGGAAATTCGGGACGTATGGTCACCTTATTGAACATAGAAATTTTAAATTTGGCATAATTGTGCAACTTTTTGATCCACATATATATACATATATATATATATATATATATATAGAATAAATATATATTTTTTTTAATTATGAGTGGGGTATAAAATGATACCTCTTAATGCGTGGATGCGCAAACAAATTTTTATTTTTGAAAAATGTTTTTTTTTATGGGGTTTTTGTCAATATAACAATTTTTGGCTAAAAATTTTATTCCCCACCCTATCACCCAGAGGGATTGAACTAAAAATCTGAAAAAAATCTCAATAATGTACATTGATCGGAATAGTTCAACAGGAAATTTTGATCAAATTGGTTTTTCGCAAAATATTAATTTTTTTGTTTTGTCGAAAAAAAAAATATATTTATTTAAAATTTGTTGCGTGGTATCAAAAGAGAGCTCTTAAGACGTAGATAAAGGAACGGGAGTAGTTTTTTATTTTATTTTTATTTTAATATGATTTTTTCCAAAAAAGTACTAAAAAATCAGTGTCCCGCACCTTTTAACCCTAAGTAATATATCTGGCGTCATAAGGTTAAAAATCTCATTTATTTGATGTTCATTTTTTTCCCAATTTAATATTCTTAGTTTTAAAGTGGAATACACGACCTTTCCTAATTTAACCTCCTTCATATCTCTTATAATAAAAAGTTAGAAATGTTAGCCTGTATATGTACATAAATCACCATGCGAATTTATTACATAAAATGAGACATCGCCTTTCTGGCGCTCTAAATGTAACAATATTGTAAAATTAACCTCTGGTTGTATAGGTCAAGTGCATAGTAGAGACATTAATGCAGACTTTTGTTTATGTAAATGAAATAAACTTCTGACTTTTCAATTAGACTAACCTAAAATAAATTATTAATAAATATTTAACATTTACGATTTAATTTTTCAATTTATGCAACTGTCAACATAAATGAAGTAGAATATAATAATATCGAACTAATCATTGGTAACGAACTCTGGGGTTTTTCTTGAAAAAGTCCCAGATTATTTTTCAGCTCTGTGGTCGACTCAGCCTAAAGTATTTCATACTTTAAATGAGTACCTGTTTATACAGGGATAATAGGACCGATCGAAACGTTACACTGACCACATGGCTTTCATATCTATGGCCAGTGGTATAGAAACGGAGAACTTACCTTCTCTGCCCCATATACGCCTATCTAGGTGTTGGGATCCTATTATTATTTATTACAAGGTGACTAACGGAAACCTGGTGTTTTTTGAATGGTTTGTACGCAGTACATTTTCAACATAATGCGAATTTATTTACAGCAATGTCAAGGTATGCCATTTGGTAAGTAAGCAATAGGGGATAGGCATGTTTTTTTAAATTTTTTATTATATTCCTCTTGTTGCATATAAACATAAAAAACAGTTTTTAATTTTTTTTTTTTTTAATTTGAAGGCTTAAAAAATCATAAATGTATGTAGCGCGCGAAAACGACGTGTGACGTCATAACTGACACATGACACTACTAGTCTACCCAGCGTACATAGTTGGCGCTTTCCTTTTACCACTTTACTTAAGAAATCTAAGCTAAGCTAAGTTAATCTAAGTTGTAAGAGCGTTCCATTTATATGACACTGGCTAAGATAAGCTAAGTTTTTTCCTCCCCCTTTTCCCTTGCTAAGATATTTGACTAACTTCTTAGCTTAGCCAAGCATTTTAACTTGTAAAAGGAAAGCAGCTAGTCTGTTGTGAACTTATTTGTTTGTATAACTTTTATAGGTTATGTAAAGTTAGAGTGATTTTAATTAAAATAAAGTTTAATTCTATAAAAACAATTTATACATGTTTACCGAATTAAATTTTATATTAAAATATATAAAATATGGAAGATCCAGGCCCCAGTACTTCGAAACATAGTCGAAAATATTGTTTAGTACCAATGTGCACAAATAGTTCAATTAGAAATCCAAAAAAATAATTTATATCATTACCTGATGACGAAAAACAACAGAAAAGCTATGAGGCGAAATAAAACCGATATTTCAGAAAAAAGTAAACTTTATGTTTGTGAAGACCATTTTAATGTGAGTACATATATTTTATAAATTATTTTAATAATAAATGCGTGAAAAATTGTTTAAAAACAAATACAAAACTCTCAAACAATACAATATAAACACGTAAACATTATGTTTTGTCTGTATCTGTGACGTCAACCCCTCTCAGTGTCAGTCGTATCTACTCGGCAACCTTCGCGGCGTGGTCGGCTTATTTCAAATTTACAATATTTTAATTAAAAAATTTGGCTATAATATTAATTAAAATGTGATTTTTGTTGTGTTAGGTGACATAACTAACATTAAAATATCAAAAAAATGTAGTTTTAAGGAAATATAAATTTTATGCGTATCCCCTATTGTGAAAAATCCTGTCTTCGAGATGGCGCCCATCGGCAATTATGCTTCTCGATGCCCATTTTCCGCTTGTAATCCTTGTAATAAGGACAACAAATGGCATATCTCGACGTATATTTTCCTGTAAATAAATTCACATTATGTTGATAATTTACTGAGTACAAGCCATTCAAAAAACACCAGGTTCCTGTGTATCGCTCTGTATGATACTGTTTATTTCTAATATCAATAGGGAAATAAATTTAAGATCGTAGCGCTGCGGTGTTGAATTTTGGAACATTGGTAAAGGGTACCTGATGTTATTGTTACATAGCTGTGAAAGTGAAATTATAGGAATAAATATGTTTTACAATATTTTGTGAACCTGTTTTACTATTTTATCAACAAGTTTTATTTATGTTCAAGTTTATAGATGGAATTAAAAATTCACGCGTTGTATATAAAGAAGAGGAAGTGTAAGCAAATTTACAACCAATGGCACACTTTTTTCCAAATTTTTCTTTTCTAATCCAAGCTTTACGACAATTTACAACTTCCTCGATTCCAAGTTTAGTTTACAGAACATGTTGTGTTATCAATTTAACATTGTAGATGGAAATCTGAGAGATGGATTATCGTTCCTCTTTTTCCTTGACTTGCACATAGGTACACAACAATAAGATCTATCCATTTTATTGGACTTTGCAAAAACAAATCGACATAAACAAACTTAAACGGTATGACTAATGCCAACGACTTCTACTTTCAAGTAAGTCATTAAAAGTTCACCACTTAGAATCTCTCTTATCTGGAAATGCCGATATTTTAAATAATCCACTACGAAAATGTTATCGCCTTAACCTACTACATTCACAAAATATAGTTTTTAATTATTTTTGGAGAGGTGTCATGCAAAAATATGGCTTTATAAACATTTGTATTAATTTACTTGTTGATAAAATAGTAAAACAGGTACACAAAATATTGTAAAACATATTTATTCCTATAATTTCACTTTCACAGCTATGTAACAATAATATCAGGTACCTTTACCTACGTTCCATAATTCAACACTGCGGCGCTACGATCTTAAATTTATTTCCCTATAACCATTAGTTTGTAACATCATATTGTTAGGAGAATAATTGATGATGCATATGCCTTATTCCCTAAGCTAGTTGTTTCCAATTTCTATACTTTAGGTGACGACAGGGTACCCATGGACAGTCTGATATTCTTCCTGAGGGAATCAAACTTACTGTTTTATGTGTGAAATCTTGCACCTTACTTTATTATTTTCTGTGATTCGATGGAAACTGGTCTCTTTACAGCCCGTTACTATCACCCGTCGTCTGTTCTATTATTCGAACAGACTTTTATCATATTTAATTGTGTATGTCCGTTCAAGTTTTCTTTTATTGGGTATGTATATCAGATTTTATTTCCATGAGAGATATTAGAGGGAAGCGAAAAAAAGAGGAAGGAAGTTGGGGGGGATAGAAGGAGTAAAGGAGGGACAGAGGACGAATCAAGGGGTGGAAGAGAGAGAAGGGGAAGAAGAGGGGGAGGGACCGCCAGGGGAAGAAATAGAGAGAATAATAAAGAACATGAAGAAAGGGAAAACAGCAGGGATAGATAAGATAAGGAATGAGGCGTGGATAAATGGAGGAGAGAAAGCTAGGAATAAACTGGTAGAAATAATAAGAGGGATATGGAAAGGAGAGAGATACCCGGAGGACTGGAGGGAAGGGGTGATTGTACCGATATACAAGAGAGGAAACAAGGAGTTAGCATGTAATTATAGAGGTGTGACCTTGATGAGTTCAGCGTACAAGGTATACGCGAAAGTGCTGAACGAAAGATTAGTGGATGAGATGGAAAAGAAAGATTTACTGGAGGAAACGCAGTTTGGATTCAGGAACAGAAGAGGGGCGATTGACGGAATATTCGCCGTGACTCACACAGTAGAGGAGAGGTATAAGAGAAAACGAGGGAAAGCGTATATGGCGTTCGTGGCTTTGAAAGCGGCGTTTGACAGGCTGGATAGGGAGGAGCTATGGAAGGTAATGGAAAGGAAGGGGATAGGAAAGAAGTTGATAATGAGGATAAAGGAAATATACAAGGGGACGAGCTGCAAGGTGAGGGTAGGCGAGGAAGAGACGGAAAGATTTTGGGTGAATAAGGGGGTGAGACAGGGTTGTCCGCTGAGCCCGACCTTGTTCAACTTATATGTAGCGGATTTAGAAGGGACTATGAGGAAGAGACAAGATGGGGGGGGGGGTAGTAGGGAATATGAAATTGTGGCCATTGGGGTACGCGGACGATATTGTATTGATGGCAGAGGAGGAACAGGAGCTTAAGAGAATGATTGAAAGGGCGGATAAATATTTCAAAAGGAAAAAATTAGAAGTAACAGGGATAAGACGAAGGTAATGGTATTCGGTAAAGGAAGAGGTAGAAGAAAGAAGATAAAATGGGAATGGGGTGGTAGAGAAATAGAAGAGGTGAAGAGTATAAAATACCTAGGTTATATACTAACGAGGAACAATGGGGCTGAACTACACATAAGGGAAAGAGTAAAGAAGGCAAGGATAGTCATGGGGAAGCTGTGCAGTATAGGAGAGAGGAAGTTTAGCGACGATATTAGATGGAGATTGAGGTTGTTTGACGCCGTGGTGAAAAACATCCTGCTATATGGGGTGGAAATTTGGGGATGGAAGGAATGGGAGAAGGTAGAACGAGTACAGGAGAGGTATTTAAGATGGATCTTAGGGGTAGATAGAACGACACCAGGGTACATTGTACGAGAGGAACTGAAAAGGGATAAGATGAAAGTGGGTACAGGAAGGAGGGCGGTTAAGTACGAAGAGAAAGTTAGAATAGAAATTGACAAAAAAATAATGAGGGAATGCTGGGAAGAA
Source organism: Liopterus haemorrhoidalis (assembly GCA_963971575.1). Classification (NCBI taxonomy): domain Eukaryota; kingdom Metazoa; phylum Arthropoda; class Insecta; order Coleoptera; family Dytiscidae; genus Liopterus; species Liopterus haemorrhoidalis. The sequence goes on along the minus strand of OZ020611.1, from coordinate 40,511,645 downwards.
AGAGCCAGAGAGGAACAGAAAGGAAGATGGTACGCATGGGGGGAGATAAGAAAAGAGTATTACTGGAGATGCGGAGTGGATGCGACAGAGATGGAAAGGAGAAGAAAAGACGGGATAAGCGTGATTGAGGAGTTGTGGAGGAGGGATAAGGAAGTGGGGGAGCAAGAAAGGACAGTCAGAATAGACATTTCAAGGAGCGCAGGGAGATATAAGGAGGTCAGAGCTATAGGGGTACCAAGCTACTTGAGGGGAGAAAGAGGAAGGTCAGGAGGGAGAGTTAGGACGATTGCGAGACTAAGGTGCGGGAATGAAAAGAGAGGAAATAGATATAGGAGGAGACAGGAGGATAAGATATGCAGGATGTGCGGGGAGGAGGAGGAAGATATATAGCACCTCGCGAAGAGGTGTAGAGAGATGACAGTATGGTCGGGGAGCACATTAGACCTGTTGCACGAAGATGGAAGGGGGGAGAGGTGGGCAAGAGAATTAGAGGCAAGAAGGATGGAGATTGGCGAAGGATAACAGGAAGGGGAAACGGAAAGAAGAAAGAAAAGTGAAAAAAAAAATATTGTAAAATGTAAATTGTATTGGATGTTATTGTTATGTATTTTTGGATTGATTGTTTTATATTTTATTTTATTTTTATTTTTTTGTAAATGTTAGCACCCTGAACGCCGCAAGGCTTAGGGAAATAAAGAATATATATATCAGATTTTATTTATTGTCTAATCTATTGTTTTTAATATGTACTGTAGTCATTAGATGGGCTATGTTAGGCGCAAATAGCCATAGTAGCTGCACGCCAAAAAAATTTAATTAACTAACTAATTAACTAACTCCAACTTGAGTACCGCGAAACCCTAGGCTTCCACCAATAAAACTTGGAATTCCGGAATAACATTAGTTTTTAAGCTCTAATTAATAGTTTAAATATCGTGGGCTTACTGCAAAAAGTTCTAATATTATAATTTTGGGATTTTTTGACCAATTTAATGCAAATTACCATATATATAAGAGAAAAAAATTTAGATCTTTAAAATTTTAACAGAGAGACCTTTAAATAATTATATACAGATTTAACAAATTTATATTTATCCTAGATCTGACCCTTACATATATATAATTTTTTCTTTAAGACTAACGTTATATGTGCCGACCGGCGTAGCGTAGTGGTAACACATGTGCTCTGCGTTGCTAAGGTCTCGGGTTCGTATCCCGTTCAGACATGGAATTTTTCAAAAATAATAATTGTCCTGGCTAACTGCCAAGGCAGCAAAGGCCATAAAAATATATATATAAAAAAAAAACTTTACATGTGAGTTACTGAAGCGATTAATAAATATTTCGCATTTCACTACTGTTTTTAACTTTTGACCAAGTAGTTTAAGGTGTATTATTCGACAGGAAACAGTACCATTTTTTGGATTGAAAAAACAACCAATGGCATATTTTTCTTTTTATATTGTACTTTTTTAATGACACTGATATAGAGCACTGCTTAAGTCCTGCAAAATTACTTTAACATTACTTTAAAATTTTTAGGAACTATCTACCTGAACTTTTTCTAATTTTTTTTTGTATTACGATTTTCTCGTAAGTAATTAAAAAAAACTCAAGTAAGTAAAAATTGTCAGTATTCCACACATTTTTAATTTAGGTTGTGCGATTAGTATAAGTTTGGATTTGCTGCTCCAAACAATCAAACTTTACTTACTACTGGAAGTTGTACTAGCATAAATTGTACATAAATTAACTATTTTCGAACAATGCTATAAGATATAAACATATTTACGATGCATCAGTACTGAATTGATACACTAGCTGATAATCGTAAATTACGTTCGCTTACGATTAGTTTGGTAATGCTTTTTTATGTATAACTTTTTATGTAATCTGTTTACATATCGATCAAATATGACAACTTACTAATGTCTGATTATTATCATGGACTTTATTTGTTTTAAGCACATGAATGACTCTAAAGAAAACAATACAATTTGGTCATATTGAAACAACACTAGCGGTTTCTACTCAGGCAATAATTAAAGATAAAAATGATTTTCTTGATAAATGGCAACATCACCAACATTGACCGCTAGCAGTAACTGCTGAAGCATTTCTTTCAAATTTCCTATTGCGGCTGTCAGCAACTAAGACCTACATATCTCAATTTAATATCTTATTATTAAATGGGGTTAACCAGTGCTTTGTTAATTCTTAATAACCTGTTTGTTTTCTGATCCATGAATTTGTTTTCACATCTGATAGCTGAATACCCAACATTGTCCTTTTCGTGAATCTTTGTGTGACATGTATATTTTCTGTAGATGTTAACCCTCTAGTGCCCAACACCGCCTCAAGGTGGATCCTATACAAATCCATCTAAAAATGCAATACGTGCAAATTTCATCGAAATGCTCGTGGCCGCCTACAGACGACTGCACAATGACACTTACAAACGCCGATTGAGCATAATTACACCTATTTTTGATAAAAACAATCAGTTCAGTGCGTATGTGCGTGTGAGTTTATGTATTACGGATGTTCGCCTTACGTTACATATTAAAACCAGTGGGAAAGGGAGACCTCCGTTAATCTTGCCCAACCATAAAAAAAAAAACTTTAGGTAAATCTTCAAAAATACATCAAATCATGTTCTATACAAATTTTGTTCAAGGCTTGGTTTTCTAGTTCCATTTTTTTTTTTTTTTTAATTTTAAAATGTAATAACTTTCGTTTCCGGTTTCAGATCTTCATAAAAAACAATTGGGTTCTTCCCAATTAATATGAGAATTTTTTAGTACCCGAACGAACTCTTAACTTGAACCGTTCTTAAGTTATCGTGTATACACAGACAGACACACACACATACGGATGGCGCTTCGAAAATAGTTTTTTTTTTGATTCCCTGGACCATGAAACGTGTTCATCAGTCAAAATCTCGACATCAAAATTTTTTGCGATTTCAATTATATTACTTGCCCCTTATATACAGGGTGTAACAGCGAAACCGACCACCGGTACATTATCTTTATTATTATAGTTACAAAAAAAAAAAAATACTATGGAACAAAGTTATTAAAGACCAAGGGGGGCATCTGCTTATGTATTTATTTATTTATTTATTTATTTATTTATTTATTTATTTATTTATTTATTTATTTATTTATTTATTTATTTATTTATTTATTTATTTATTTATTTATTTATTTATTTATATCGGGTTGCTAACGTAAAGTGGGTTTTACACGATTCAATTTGTTGATCAATTAATTGAAAAAGTTGGCCTTCAATTAATTGACAACAAATTTGATCAATTTATTTTGAAAATAGTTCTATTTTTCGTCAATTTTTCATCAATTTCTTAGGGAATTCTAGGTATATTTTTATGTGTTATTGCCAACTATTTAGTTGTAGCATAAGCTCGAAATATATTATTTGTGTTTCGTTTTCATCTCTAACATAACCTCAAACGTTCTAATTTATCATCATCTAGGTTATTTCTTTTGTTTTTGTTCACAGCTCGTAATTTTGTGAAGATTTTTTCAATATTTTCATTTTGATAAATATGTCGACATGTTTTACAGTTGGTAATGTAAAAATTTTCAAAAAAATGATAAATAAATTGATTTATATATTAGTAACTTTTTTTTCAAAGTTACCAATAAATTTTTCAATTATTTGACAAAAAAACTTGATCAATTTATTGATCAATTAATTGAACTGTGTAAAACCAACTTAAGAGTTTTCTCTAACTCAAGTTAAAATCATTTGTTTTTATATGTTACAACATACAAAAAACAAAAAATTTTAACTTGAGTTAGGGATAATTCTTACTTTAGCAACCGGCCATTAAAGAAGAAAATATTGTTTAAAACCAGTAGTTCTCAAGTTAGAGTACAAAGTTATATTTTTTCAAATAGGATTTTACATATTTTTTTACCTATTCGATAGCGTATTTTTTTCTAAATTCCATAATGTATTAGTTTAATATCCTTACATGACAAAGTGCTGGGTTTTGCCCTTTTTCCCGGCGTAACTAATTGTGTGTGGCAACATAGTATTAAAAACTATTGTTAAAAAATAATAAAATATTTATACTTGAATACATAGAAATACAATTAGGCATATGTATAACCACTATGTAATCTTATTTTTTAAATTTGTACTATAATTGCCTGGCAATAAAATATTTTATATATATATTATATATCCTTACATGACAAAAATATTGAAAAAAATACGAAATATTTTTTTTACCAGTCTGCTTTTTTGACTTTCCGATCCCCTTGGCATTCCTCTTAAATATTTACAAAACATTTTTTTTCGATGAATTGACGATTCAATGAATTGATCATTCGATGAATTGATTTTCGATGAATTTGCTTTCGATGAACTCGTTTTCGACTAACTCGTTTTCGATGAACTCGTTTTCGATTAATTGATTTTCGATAAATTTAGTTTTGATTAATTGATTTTCGATGAATTGATTTTCGATGAATTCGTCGGTTATCCTTGAGAACCACTAGTTTAAAAAAATATTTTCTTCTTCAAGCAGATGTCCCGTTTGGTGGACGGTTTCGTTGTTAAACGCTGCATAAAGGTCGGGCAAGTAAAAAAATAAATAAATAAACAAACTAAAAAATACAAAAATACAGAACTAAAAGTATTGTATTTCTTGAACAATAAATACACCAGAAAAATAAAATAATTATTACTCTTATTTCACCCGTATAAACCCTTTTGGCATTACTTGCCTAGATCCAACTAATCTAAAGTTACACTTTAGGTTAAATTTGAATGCAATTTTAGCATTAGTGACCTTCCATTAGGCAAGTATACTTTTTTGAGCAAGAAAAAAAAATGGTTAATTTTAACTATGTTTTCTTATCGTTTAAAGTTAAAGATATTGTAAATCTTTGTAGTGACGATGAATTAGACAATATAATATAATAGTTTATTTATTTAGCTAATGCTGGTAAGATCCATATTACCATTATAGATGGAATTAAGGCCTTCATTATCAGCAACAAATTCGGCAAAAATAAAAAAATGTGGTATAAATGCACAAGTTGTTCTCAATGGGCTCAAGTTCAATGCATTGCCACTATACCTCACAATTATGTTTGATTTTTGCAGTTAAATTACAATTTGGTAAAGGGATCTCATTACCCCACATAGCTGGATATTAGGTCACTTTGCATCATCTTATGTTATAATTATTTTGCAATCTTTGTGTCAATAAATACGTATTTTTTTCTCTTCCTATTTATTTTATGTATAATTAAACAAAGCAAAACTCATATACCATAGTTATTACAGAATTTTTTTGAAAGGGACCTCATTCCCCACCTGCCCCTACATTCGGATTTTTTTATAAAGAGAATAACGTCACAAGTAATTGCCTATTGTTTTTATATGTAATACGTAAGAAATGTACCATTCTGAAATACATTTAATACTTTATTCGTGTTTACTTGTATCACAATGAATGTTCACACAAGTCAAAAAAAAATATTTTTTTCATAACACTTTTAAATTTAGCTATGTTCGCGTTTCTTAATGAAAATGGAAGAATATTATAAAATTTCAGCGTAATAATATAAATGCAGAGACGCTTTAAGCACCTAAAGGGCCCCAAGCACAGCCTTATTTTGAGCCGTGTGTCTTTGATTGTTCGACGACGTCTTCTCTTTATAAAAAATCCGACTGTATATACAGTTCTTTCAATTGACACAGTGTTAATAATTTTTATTTTGTTGCAGTGATTCAGCGCCGCCTGCTTATGCAAACCTTATGTTCGACAGGAGGGTGGTGCGGGGGAATACCTACGCACAACACCCTATACCTACGGTACGTAACATCTTCATATAATGTTAATAATATTACTTATTTCAAGTGTACTAGCGACATACTTTTCTAATAGGAATATTCTTGTTCAACTGTAGAATATTCTATAAAGTCTAGTATATGAATTATTAACTGCGTAGTTTTTGCTGCTTTGAATAATTTATCATATCCATAGAATGTTATCTATTACTGTAGTTTAGTACGATCGATGTAGTGTAAAAAAAAGTCCGACGTAGCCAGCACTTAACCTTCCATCCAATTTTTATTTTTATCCACCACTTTTGATTGTAGTTATAACGGCTCGACCAATCGATTTTCAAATCAGGAAAAATTTATACAATGTTTCTACAATGATATTGGATTAGAGTATGCCTGCTTTACATTAAAATCCCTAGATATAGAAAGTAGTGCATAGTGGGTGTAGCTAGGCCTAAAGGGTTCAAAACATAACTTGTTTCCAGTTATGAAAACTGTTAGAATTGCTCTTATGGGAAATGAGAGCTGTGTTGGTAATATTGTAAAAGTGTTAAATGCGACAATGAACTGAAAATATTATGAAATTATATATTCTTTTGTTATTAATTTATTGATATTAAATGGTAAAACTATCAGAAAAAAAAAGAGTAATTATTTGTACCGCGAATCCACAAGTAAGCGCGTTCTGCATTTGGGAACCTAGGTAAGAAATAAGAGTATAGTGTTATTGGGAAAACGTATTGGAGAGTATGAGTAATTTAACCAATACTGAATTCTAACAGTTGAACTATCTATAACTGGCACTTGAATTTTCAATAGTGCAATTCTGGACAAATCTGTAAAGTTCAGATGATCGTATCTAAGAAGTTGTATTGTATGTTGTTATGGACAGTTTCTTACAGATTCTGTCTGTAAGCTAGTATTACGAGGCGAGTATAGATTTAACCTGGACTTTTTTATACAGCAATAACAGTAATCTAGAGCATACAAACCATAATTTACGTGGATACTGCACTTGATGATAAAAGAATGCCACTTGGCACACGTGTTAACATTAAAAAAAATCATTATTTTACTAAAATTAGACGCTCTGCGCGCAATGACTAATGATTTTTACTCAAAATAGGTCGTTTTCTACTAATTTGAGGTCGTAGATTACGAATGTATGATCAAAATGGCGAAATATTTCAATTTTTATTGTTTTTTCTTTTTTAATTTCGAGACATGGTGACAATTGTGACTATAAATCTACGTTCGTAAATCAAACACAGGCGCATAGTTCCTAGAAGTGTATTAATATTACTTTGGGCTTGCGTTTGATGATAATAAACCCTTCAAAATTGCTCTCCGAACAAACAATGATGATAATCTATAATAGAGCCGCAGTACGGAAAACTTGCGCTAGGGGCAAAACCGTGTTTTGGCGCCCTTGGCAAATAAATGTAAGTGATAAGTAAAAACAAGGTTCTCACCTCCCAAAATCTAAGTGATGAGCAAAAAAGCAAAAAAAAAAGGTCCTCACCTCTCAAAATCCAAGTGATGAGCAAAAAAAAAGGTCCTCACTTTCGCAATATAACGCCCCTTAGTCAAGCTCGTCAGCGCCCTTTTCCTTAGTGCGCTAGGGGCCGTTACCCCCTCCGCCCCCCACTTATTGCGGCTCTGATCTATAATCTATCCTAGCTTGACAAAATTAATGTAAAATAGGCCATCTGCTATAGTCAAGGGGGCAAATCCAGCGTCCGTCTCCGGAGGATTCATAACATTGCTTCCTAACATTCAGTGCCGGTTACTGGAAGTTCAGTAAACTCTAAGCAAATGGTTAACTACGGTTGCCTTAGTAAACTGTTGCAGGAACGTCAATCAATGTAAAGTTAACCATAAGTCAACTATGCATAGTTAACTTCGCATTTGACGTGAGTTCAGCCAAGGCTCCCTTGGTTAAGCGTTACACAAACGTTGGTCAGGACTTGACGTCGAGTTAAACAATTCAATTTTGCTGACAATGCCAGTTTAACTACGCATTAACGTCAATATTCTGTTTTTTCGTTAATTTAATTTGATATTTCAATAATGTTATAATACCACTGTAAAATAAATATTAAATACTTACAGTATTAATAAATTTTAAATATTTATAATGTACCACTGTAAATAAACATTAAATACATAAAAAATCATTATATATTTACATATTTTGGTTATTACTCCATTCTTCTCTAGTAGAACAGTCTGGTATTTACTCTTAAAATACACTTTTATAATGTATTTTTTATTTTGAAGTTATTTTTTTTGCTTGTTTTTTTTTTACGATTGGAAGGTCGAGAATGAGCTTCTTGTTGCATTTCAGGTTCTGGTTCAGGTTCAACTTGATCAAAAAAATAAACTAAAGCCAGTTTTGATTCAATTAGGTAGGTAGGAAGTGGTGGTAAAATATGTAGGCGCTTGGACCAGATTCTACAAAAATTCGCAACAAATTTATTACAAATTAAACACTCTGAAATAATATACCATCTCGAAGAAAATCTGTTGCATAATCATAAAAATTGGCTGTATCTGTTCCCCAAATGTTGCTATTGATTTTGCCTCCTCCTCGGTTAGTGTAGGTCATTAGTTAAAATAATAAATAATAATAATATAATTAGTTAGTTAAAATATCTGGCACACAGCATTAAAAGCTATTAACGCCTACACAGCCCAACTCAACGATCACAATCTTGAATAAGATAATAATTTAATTAAAAATGTTAAATACCTTATCGTGCATTGCTACCTCAAAACATATTTTTCTAAAATAATTACTTAGGGCCGGTTATCGATATATTTTCAATAATTTGTTTCCATCGGTATCGACACTATATCAGTACTACATCGACAAATGTATTTTTCAAGAAACCAGTCCTTAAAAAAATACTGAAGAGCGTACATTTGATTCACAAATATTCTTTCTAGTTTATTTATTTATTTATTTATTTAAATTGTTTTTAGGGTTTTGTAGGTATGACCAAAAAACCCTTATACCGTCATTTTGTCGTCTGTCTGTCTGTCTGTCTGTCTGTCTGTCTGTCTGTCTGTCTGTCTGTCTGTCTGTCTGTCTGTCTGTCTGTCTGTCTGTCTGTCTGTTCGGTAAAAATTGTAACCAAACGGCTAAAGCTAGAGAGTTGAAATTTGGCATGCTTATACAACTCTTTGACCCGCACATAGGAAAAATACTAAAACATCTAAAAAACATATCCCCCTAAAAATATAAACAAATATGTGCTCATCGAAAAAAAAAATATTTTTTTTAAATTCTGAGTAGGGTATCAAATGAAAGCCCTTGGTACGTGGATTAACGATCAAATTTTTATTTTCGCAAAATAAATTATTTTCAAGCGATTTTTGCCAAAATTGTGCAAAAAAAATTTTGTCCCACACCCTGTAGCCCAGATGGTTTAAACTAAAAATCTGAAAAAATTCCAAGTAATGTACATTGGTGTGAACCGGAATAGTACAACAGGAATTTTTGATCAGATTATGTTTTTGGAAAAAAAAAGCATTTTTTGTGTTTTTTTGCTAATAATGTTGAAAACTTATAGTTATATAACACACTAAATTATAACTTGTGTGTTGGTGCAATGGTTACGGTACTAGCATTCTGACCGAGAAAATTAGTGTTCAAATCCCCGAGAAGAGATCCCAAGATTATTTTTAATTTTTTTTTTTGCATTTTTATTTTGTTTAAATTATTTTTTCAAAATTCTAGTTATATTTTGGCAAATGTTGCATTTAATTTTTAAAAGCGTAAATTTAATAACCAGTGGAAATTGTTGAAATTATAATTTAATTTTGTTTGAATGTACACGAAATCAAAGGGAGGAGCTCTGACTAGAAACAACCAATGAAACCATTTGGCGCAATTTGAAGCCATTTGGCGCAATTTTCAAAATCTTAATGAACCTTGCTGTATAAAAAAAATACTGCACATATTAAGAAACCTAGATAATGGTATTAGGCACTCGAATTAAAAGTAACATAAAAATATTTTAACATAAAATTTGTTTTTAAAGCTCTTAGATTAAGAGATGATAAATTATTTTTAAAATATTGTTCATTTTACAGTGAATACTACAAAGCAAAATATGTCCTACACACTCAGCATTCCGCCTTCACTTAATATTTTTAGATTATATATCTATCTAAGAGGAATTTATTGCGCATAGTTTGTACTAGCAGAGGTTAGTACTTCCTTCGGGATTTAGTCGAATTTACCTTGGCGATCGCTCATAGCTCACAAATATGAATTTTATAAAACTAAAAGTGTATTAAATACAAATGTTTATTCCTTTATGTTCTGTTATACACATGTTTTATGTTAATTCAATAATAAGGACTTCCTTAACTTTCTAAATATTCATGCAATGGAAAAAATACATTGTTTTGTTATATTTAGGGCATTTATAATAAATAAATATTTATTGGCTGGTAACTGGGATTCCGTTTTTAGTAATAAATTAGTTTAGTGTGATAACTTGGCGCATTACATAGTAGCGCTGCAGGAGCCATGTTGCCAAGTCTTAATAATCTTTTTGTTATTTTTATTAACAATTAACACGAAAATTTTTAAATATGTATTTTTTTTAGAATTAATTTATAGATATATAATATATATTATATGTACATAAATAGTTATAAATTTTTTTGTTTTTAATACAATGAATAACTAAAAATCGAAAACCGTTTAATTGACAACGCTGTATAGGAATAAAGCGCTCACGTGATACAAGCACACAAAAATTTGTTAACATATGCATTCTACTGTTGGCTGTAATCGCATCACAACTTTGTTTCGTGCAAATAGTTTTATCTTATTCCTTAATTGATCTTTTTGGCATTACTTTTGGTATTATTTGGTATTATTGTTTATTTGGTATAATTGATTCTGCTTCTGGATTACGTTATAATTTTTTTTACGGTATTATTTTGTTTGTGTGGTATAATTAGGGTGACCAGACGTACTCTTTTTAGGGTTTTGTAGGTATGACCAAAAAACCCTTATACCGTCATTTTGTCGTCTGTCTGTCTGTCTGTCTGTTCGGTTAAAATTGTAGCCAAACGGCTAAACCTAGAGAGTTGAAATTTGGCATGCTTATACAACTCTTTGACCCGCACATAGGAAAAATACTAAAACATCTAAAAAACATATCCCCCTAAAAATATAAACAAATATGTGCTCATCGAAAAAAAAAATTTTTTTTTTATAATTCTGAGTAGGGTATCAAATGAAAGCCCTTAGTACGTGGATTAACGATCAAATTTTTATTTTTGCAAAATAAATTATTTTGATGCGATTTTTGCCAAAATTATGCAAAAAAATTTTTGTCCCACACCCTGTAGCCCAGATGGTTTAAACTAAAAATCTAAAAAAATTGTAAGTAATGTATATTGGTATGAACCGAAATAATACAACAGGAATTTTTGATCAGATTATGTTTTCGGAAAATAACGCATTTTTTGTGGTTTTTGGTTCACAAAGTACAAAAGTTATACCAATGTAAGACACTTACATTCAAGGCGTACGATGGCGTAACGGGTTAGAGCGCTGGTGTCGGAAGCTAAAATTCTCTGGAAAACGAAGGGTTTCGAGTTCGAGTACGGAGTGAATTTTATATTTTCTGTTTTTTTTTTGCATTTTTATTATGTTGAAATTATTTTGTCAAAATTCTAATAATATTTTGACAAATGTTGTATTTAATTTTTAGGAGCGTAAATTTAATAACCAGTCTTATTATATGATTAACAGACGATAAATTATTTTAAAAATATCGTTCATTTGTCATGATTACTACAAAGTAAAATTTGTCCTACACACTCAGCATACCGCCTTCACTTATTATATACCTGCGAAACCCTGAAATGTGTGAATATTCACACTTCACATCAATTTTTTTAAATTGAAATACAAATATTTAATTTATTTTGCTTGTCTTTTCACGCAACTTGATGAGTTAAATTCATCTGTAATGTGATACCATTTTTTATTTTTTTTTATCTTGGATTATTCAGTTATCACTTTTTTGTCTTCAGTAATACGGGAATGTCTGTAACAGAAATGGAAAGAGGAAGAAACAGAATGTAGGATATATATTGGAAAATAATAAATACAAATTTAAGGTTATATTTTAATAATAGTTTAAAAATATTCAGATTTCAAATGAAATAAAACATATATTTACTTACTTACCGGCAGTATCTAGTAAAATGTTTTTATCGGTGTTGGTAAAGTTTGGTGTTCGTGAATTCATTTTTAATTCGTTTTAAAACTTTTTAATTCTTTCAGCAACTAAATTCAAATAATGACAGCTGACTGCTGTCATATAAATTACAGTTCACTTTAGCAAAAAATATCTGAGCTAAGTAAACCAATTGTTCGGCTGACCAAGCTTTAAAAAATGTTTATGTAACACAAAATAAAATTGACCAAATGGTTCACCTGACCATTAGTCAGTTGTTATCATAGTTAACTGAGCATCCAGCAATCGGCCCTCAATGTTAAAGCATGTATAGACCATGTTGTGTCTATATTACATGATGTTAATGAGTAATACATATATAATATTATGTGTACTTAAGTTCAGGGTCGTTCGGTCCACCGAAGATACCCTCAATTCCTCGATAGGGCCTATCGAGGGTATCCTCGGTATATATTGGCCATATACAGGGTGTTTGTTTGAAACGGGGCACCCCGAAAATTCCTTTATTTGTAAAGATACAAAAAATCTTCAGAACAAAAGTTAAACTAGACACAAAGGCCCATCTAAAGGTTTCCATAAGAATTGTGAGGCACTTCCGGTTTCACCGGAAATGATGTCAACTTTTGATCTAGCATAGGGAATCGATAATTTTATATTTTTTTCCTAAAAGTACATTAAATTAGATTTACAATGACACCAAAAAATCATATTTTTATGTTAACCAATGGCGACCATTTATTTACAAAATAATAATCAACATAAGTTTTACAAAGTTGAACGTAGCAAGCTTTGAAAACAATAAAAAAAGAAACAAAATATCTCTAAAATAAACTATTTGACTATTTAGAAAAAAAAACTATTACTTTTTACAATTATTTTACAAAAAAAAAATACAAATGTTCGATCAAACCACCATTATTGTCCACACATTTTCTCATTCTTAATATTTTGTTTCTTTTTTTATTGTTTTCAAAGCTTGCTACGTTCAACTTTGTAAAACTTATGTTGATTATTATTTTGTAAATAAATGGTCGCCATTTTGAAATGGTTAACATAAAAATATGACTTTTTGGTGTCATTGTAAAGCTAATTTAATGTACTTTTATGAAAAAAATATAAAATTATCGATTCACAATGCTAGATCAAAAGTTGACATCATTTCCGGTTGAACCGGAAGTGCCACAGAATTCTTATAGTAACCTTTAGATGGGCCTTTTTGTCTAGTTTAACTTTTGTTCTGAAGATTTTTTGTATCTTTACAAATAAAGGAGATTTTCAGGGTGCCCCGTTTCAAACAAACACCCTGTATATTATTATTATTCTGCCTCTATATATTATTACTATGTTTTATTTTTCCACATTTGTAATACGAGCAGTAAAATTAGACGAGTATTATGTGCTGGCCACGTCAGCCTTTTTCCTTAGACTGATTTAAAGCACGTCATCTATATAATAACAAATGTAATGTAAAATGAATGCAACAGAAACAAACTATTTATCTGAACAAAAATAAAGTAATGCTGCAATTATTAATATCAATAAAACAACTGTTCTTTAAAACAATATTAATTCAAAACTAACAATAAAAAGGCATGTTAACTTTAACCCTTTCGCTACGAGACATGTATTTCATATTACGATGCATACGACATTCGTTTATTGGCATTAAGCCTGGTTTATAATAGCTACATAATACAACGCATGGCATATAACATAGCATGTCTCCACAGCACAACGCACAAGCCATAACTACGATGTTTATAATAGAACCGGTGTACAGTCGGATTAGTCGGAACGCGGAACTCTTCTTGATTTGCCATACAATAATGGATTATTTTCCACTAATTCAACCAGCCTCGCCATTTTTAAAAAAATTGCAAGCACAATAATAACCAAAAAAGTATACAAAAACTTCTTATGACAATTGTCAAGCATGGCGCACACTCGCCACTCTCTTCTGTGATTAGTTACGCATAGCCTCCACAAACATGAATGTTCAACTTGGTGAATTTTTATGTTAGGGAGTTGTATGTATGTGTTGTTAGGTCATATTATAAACAGGACAACGATAGTACTATGATTCAATTTCATGAAGTTTTGGAGCCACCTATGCATATGCTATGCGTTATGTTATGAGTCTATTATAAACTAGAGTTTAGCGTATACGTACACTCAGCGTATACGCACTCTCAGCGTATACGCAGACTTACATAGTGCAACTATAATATTTATGCTATTTTTTAACATACCACACATCTTTTTACAATCGCATGCTTTCCTTATTTTATTGGGATTTTACTAATAAAATGGCTTCTTACTAGTCTAGATAGAGATATACGATGTGTGTAAATTAAGTAACCGGACTAATTTTTTATTTAATTTTTTTTTTTGTTCGAATAAAATTACAATTCAATATTGTCTCCCTCAAAATAACCTCATTGAGAAACCACACAGCGCTGGAAATGGTTCTTCAAATCCTCAAAGCAGTGCTGGAACTCGGATACTGGAATAGCTTTGAGATGGTCGGTTACGGACGTCTGAATGTTTTCGAGTGTCCCAAAATGACTTCCCTTGAGGTGATTTTCCAATCTTGGGAAGACGAAAAAGCCACAAGGACTCAAGTTAGGTGAATAAAAAGGCTGAGGAGCCACAGGAATGTTTTTACTGGCCTAAAACTTGTTTATTGAAATTGCTGAAATTACATATTTTTTTCATCCCCAATTCATTGGTCAAAATGTGATGAACGGTAGTGTTAGTCAAATTCAACTCTTCCCCGATCATTCTGACTGTCAACCGACGATCTGAACGCACAAAATCCCGGATTCTGTCGACATTTACATCGGTTCTTGAAGATCAATGCCTTCCGCTACGTGATTTATCTTCAATCGACTCTCTTCCTTCTGAAAATGCCTTAAACCACCAAAAAACCTGGGTCCTTGAAAAAACACTGTCTCCGTAGGCCTGCTGAAGTTTTGCAAAAGTTTCCGTTGTACTGTGCCCAAGTCTGAAGTAAAACCTGATAGCACACCGTTGCTCGAAATGAATGTCACTCATTTTAAGAACGCACTAGAAAAAACTGTTTCACGAAAAAAATCGCTACGGACAACAAAATTACTCTAGCGAGTTCAAACTAATACTAAACGCGTATCACATGTTCACATGCCAAGCCCCACGTTCCAAATGTTGCCAGATTAAGTGCTATGTTGCCAGTCCAGTTACTTAATTTACACACTTCGTACATTCTTCCAACAATAGAAATTCCCATGTCTATTGTATTATTCAGAATTTTCTTTCATCAGTTGCATGCATAATGATTATTTTTATAAATATAAGTTAACTATTATATGCGTACTAACTCCTCCAGAAAAATTTCTTCAAATATTTATGTTTCTTGCTAGTTGGTTCCATGAAATTTAAGATGTACTAGTTCGCTTCTCGATGCGAAAGGGTTAAAATAAGTAAGAATTACTAGACAGTAGTTGTATGCATGTATTGTAGTGTGTATATGTAATTTTTAGTCACACTGTTTTGTTATTCAAACCAGCAGCCAAAATGGAATCCGTACTTTACAAATGCAAAAGCACTCACTCAGGTAAGTGTAAACGATACGGTAAGATAACATCGTGCAAGGCGCCTTAGTTTTATTCATTAACAGGTTCATTAATTAAATAATAGTATAACTTGTGCCGTGGTTTACTTACGACTGTTATCCAAAAAGTAAGGCACTCAACTCTAGTTACACTGAGTATTCAAAATAACCTTGCAGAAAGTCTTTTATTTTTTCACATAAGTTAAACTTTCGGATGTATCGGGTAACGGCTTACTTCTCATTATATATTTACTTCTCATGATACCAACAACTTTTGCAATCGATATTTAGAATTTCTTTAATTTGTTTTTTATTTAATTTACAACGAAACGTAGATACATTCATAATGAATTTGTTTTTTAAGAATCACGCATCGCCATGAATTTGACAGGTAAAACAAAATAATATGCTTTTATTTGTGACACACATACTTATGGCCGGTTGCTAAAATAAGAATTAACCCTAACTCGAGTTAAAATCATTTGTTTTTGTATGTTGTAAGATATGAAAACAAATGATTTTAACTTGAGTTAGAGAAAACTCTTACGTTAGCGACCCGCCATTAATCACGAAAATAATATATTCCCTTGAAGAAAGAGTGTTCATTGTAAAAACGTTCTACGGTGGTAATAGTATACGCAGAGTGTGTGATTTATTTTCTGTGAAATCTAGTCAGACTCTTTTTTTCATCTCCATTGACGATAATCCATTTAATATTCAAATTTGAGAATACTGAAAGTATTTCGATAAAGTAAATCCAGATAATTTTATAAATACATATTTTTTTAAATTATGTTGTTATCGTCATTTCTTAAATCGGAGCAACAATGACGATAGAAACAATCTTGACGAGATTGGGATAAATGAATATACTGAGTATAAAATGCATTGGGCACGTCCAGCGCCCTAAACAGTTTAGTACGTTCACTACGTTTACCTTCTGAACGTTACCGTTGACAGTCAACAGTTTACTAAACATCTCAACGTAACATCTCAAACTTCTACGTTTAGTCATGTTGACTTGTATAGCTAACCTAAATTTTTAGCGGAAAATTTATACAAGATACAAGTTAAATAGCACTGGAGCTAACAAATTGATTAATTCTACCACTTGACAGTCTAAAATGGTTTTTATCTATTAGAAATGGATCTCTAAATATTTTTTAAGGTTATGTACTCAAACTGTCAAATACTCGCGTTGAAACCGGTAACCGTTCAGACATTCACCAAATTGTTTAATCAACGTACGTTTACGTTTAGACTCAACGGTTTAGGCGCCCATTGCTTCAGAATGTGGTACTTTGCAGCAAGGAGTTTGGAAAATTTTAAAAAAGCCTGAATATCACCCGCATAAAATGTAATTTTATAATGCCATTAATAATTATCACCATTCGATGAATAAAGTAGACAAATATTCTGTGAAGACATACAAGAAGGTGCGAATCGCGATAGAAATTTTCTGTCATCAATTTGTTTCTCAAAAAATTTTCATTTACTAATAATAATGAACCAATTATTCAAAATGGCAGTTATTGGGTTCTAATGTTAGTATAATAAATTATCTAATGTTAATTTATTTAACAATTCTGAAACGTGTAGGAATGTTTGACACAACTTTCGATTGATAAGTAAAATTACATTGTTGTGTTTTAAATTATTGTTATTAAAGAAAATAAGGAACTGAAGCCATTAGGCTTGTATTATTCCATTTTACACAAATAGAGTATACAATATTAAGACCACATAAATAATATATTCAGTTATAAGCTAATTCGTACATACTAAGTTGTTAATTAATTATTAAATCTATACAATTTTTAAAGTGGTTCAAGCTGGAAGTGAAGGCACTGGCCGGTAAATTATTCCAGGATTTAAAAATCGTGTTGGTTAAAAAATTTCCACGCAAATTTTTTTGAATTTTTAACTTTAAACAAGGACCTAGTGTCTGTATCAGCGTTGCCAGATTATTATTTTACCAAATCAGGATTTTTACCAAATAAATTTTAAAAAATCGGGATTATGGCGCAAAAAGCGGGACAACCTAATAAAATGTACAGTTAAATATTTCGAAATGTTTATCTTAAAGCAATCAAAATGGTACGTTTTAATCTAAATACTGATACTAAACAATATTTTTTTCAGAAACTTGCATATTTGTATTTGGCTGACGATTTTACGTTAGAAAGAGTTTCTTTCTGGTTCTTAATATATTGATAAAATTCAGCACATGAGTATTGCATGTTGAATTGAACAAGTAATTCCGATTTTACAAACTCAATAAAACATCTGATTCTTGCTTCTGACCATTTTAAATTCATCTGAGAAAATACTAGTTCGGGATAGAAATTAGATGTTGCTATACTTATAATAAATGAAATTAACTTGAAAATATTTTTAGTGTTGTTTATTTTTTTTTTTTTTCGCGAATAGCTTTAATAACTGATGCTATTTTTGAGCAGCTAAATTCCTCGAATTTTTCGCAATCACGTCAAAAGATGGTTTTAGCAAGTTGAATTCTTCATAAATTAGGTCCATATCTACTTCATCAAGTACCAATGTGTAAAGTTCCGTGCAAATTCCCGTACGGCACGCCGGCATTACATACACACGCATCCATCACATTGTTTTGACCTTATCGCAACGATTTATTTCTTTTTGAAAAACTCGTGAATTTAGCTGTCCCGCGCGGGACTATCTATTCTTGTTCATAAAGCGGGACGTCCCGCAAAAATCGGGAGGTTTGGTAATACTGTATTTAGGGTGTAGATATCCGACAAACCACATTTAAAATCACCACGCACTATTTTAAACATTGTAATAAGGTCTCCACGATGATCTCTTTTTGCAAGAGAAGAAAGGTTCAACTTTCGCAGTCTTTCTTCATAGGACAGTGAATATAATCCACGAGCCAACTTTGTGAAACGCCTTTGCAACTTCTCCATCACAGAAATGTCTTTTTTGAGCCTAGGTGACCAAACTGAGATTGCAAACTTCAAATGAGGCCTAACGTAGGACACGTAGAGTATCTTGACTATACCACGAGACGGCCGATACAATGATTTGGACAGAATATATGAGACATAGTTTGCACGTTTTACCACGTTTTTAACTCGATAGCTCCAGTTTAGGTCAGACGTTATCGTGACTACCAAATCAACCTATTCGTCAACCACTTGAAGCGTTACATTGTTAATAATGTAAGGATGCCTTGCGTTGTTTTGACCCATATAAAGTACAGTGGTTTTACTGATTTTCAGTCAAATTTATGGCGATGGGTGATTTAAATACTAAATTCGTTATGAATTTTCCTACGTTCCGTAGTGAAAGAAATAAAAAAAACTGAAAATATCGAAATCGATTGCAAAAGTTTCGGTATCATTAGAAGCGGGTAAAACGTCTCTTTCGTTTGATACCATTACAGTACTTGTGAGTGGAATATTGGGAACAGCAATCGCAAAAATGTATATTTCAATGTTAATCTAAAAGTTACCCGGGATATGTAATACTAATCAAAAAGTGTTTAAAAAAAAAGAGATGATAATCTCGTAAGTCTTTAAAAATTTGGAAGTTTATAACTACTCACATAACAATTAACACTACAGAACTTGTGAAAATTTAAAATTTTCTTTAAACAGTATTTAAATTTTTCTTAAAAATAAAATTGAAGTCAGATGAGGAGGTGATGGAAGCGGTGCAAAATTGGCTTGACAGACAACCAAAAAACTATTTCTCGGTCGGTATTGACAAATTTCCCAAGTGTGAAATTTCGAAAAAGAAAATTTATTTCATGAACTTTATGTTGCTATTATTGTTGCTGTAAAAATAAGTCCAGGTCAAATCTATACTCCCCTCGTAAAATTTCACAAATTTATATCTGAAATTTATAATAAAGTCTGTTATTATTATTATTATTATTGATTTTAAATGATCGTACACGTAAAATAAGTAATCAATATGCTTTAATTAGGAAATTATATTTACAGTTTTTAAGAAAACTTACAACGTACAGAAAAAACAAAACTATATTATTATCTGTCAACAAATGCATAGCCATCTTTTTTAGAAATTGAATAGACATTTGACAAGTAATTAAATATTTTACTTCAACACTTCCCCTAAAACTTTACATTGCTTGTCAGACTCAAAATGCTGCATTTGTAGATTTTTAAACCATACCCAACATACATCGTAAATGTTCAAATTTCACACGCGTGATTGGTTTCGTGAATATATCTGCTACTTCTTGTTCGCTTGATACATGTTCAATAGCTAGCTGACCTTCTTGGATTCTTTCTCGCACAAAATGAAAACGCACGTCTATGTGCTTGGAGCGCTTATGGAATTCAGGATTCTTGGCTAGTCTAATGGCGCTTGCATTATCAACAAGAAGTACAGGTGCAATTTTTAGCGGTGCGATTTCGTTGAACAGCCTACTCAACCAGACAGCTTCCTTCGCAGCTTCACTTGCGGCTACGTATTCTGCTTCTGTCGTCGATAGTGAGACGCTGTTTTGTCGTCTGCTCGCCCAAGTGATTGCTCCACCACTGTACTTGACAGCAATGGCACTAATGGAACCGTCGTGTTGTTGGCTCGTTCGCATAATCTGCATCACTGTAGACTTCTAGCTTGCCTGTCTTTTCGGCAACCTTGTATTTAATTCCCATATTTGTCGTCCCTTTGATGTATTTCATTATTCGCTTCACCATTTCCCAGTGTGTCTTTTTCGGATTTTCTAAGAACTGGGAGACGTAACTCACCGCAAAAGAAATATCTGGACGTGTAGCGACTGCTAGGTACATCAAGCAGCCTACAGCCTCTCGATAAGGAGCAGCTGTTATCTCCATGTCGATCTCTTCTTCTGTTTGAAGATATTTTTCTATTGGCGTAGAAACTGGGTTCGCTTCAGCCATGTTGAATCGTCGAAGAACATCTTCTGCATACATTTTTTGACTTACAAAAATTGAGGAGTCTTCGTCACGCTGAATCAGCACATTTAAATAGTATCCAACCGTTTCCATGGTTATTTCGAATTCCATTTTCAATTTTCTCAAAAATTCATCTATGTCATCTTTCTTTGTTGCAGCAACCAGGCCGTCGTCCACGTACAGTACTACTATCAATTTGTAACTGTTAGTAATATTGTAGAACAAACATGGATCAGCTGTACTTTCTCGTAAACCAAATTTGAGCATAACATCTGTAAAACGTTTATTCCAGCACCTGGGTGATTGCTTTAGCCCATACAAGCTTTTCTGAAGTTTACAGACTCGATCAGTGTTATCTGCAAATCCGTCAGGCTGTTGCATGTAAATTTCTTCATCAAGAAGACCATTTAGAAAAGCTGTCTTGACGTCGAATTGAGCTAGTTCAAGACGTTCATTTGCTGCAATGCTCAATACGGATCTAATTGTATCGAATCGAGCAACAGGGCTGAATGTTTCATTATAATCAATTCCTTTCAGTTGACTGTAGCCTCGTACAACCATTCGTGCTTTGTAGCGATTAATTTTACCATCAGCATTTCGTTTGATGCGGTACACCCAGCGATTAGAGATGGTTTTTCGACCTGCTGGTAATTCTGTTAAAAGCCATGTCGAATTTTTATCCAGCGCTGTCATCTCTTCGTCCATTGCTTTTTTCCAGTGCTGTCGCTCTGCTGATTTTATCGCTTCATCATAATTTCTAGGCTCGTCAATTTCGGCTGACATGATTTCAATTAAACGTTCAGGTGCACTAATTTCATCTCGATTTCGAAGCCTTTTTCTTATTGGAGTATCTTCCAACGAATTATTGGATGCATTTTCAGTTGGAAACAGTGCCAACGTCTTTTAAGCCACATATCTCTAGCAGATTCGCATGCGACTAGCAGTGCTATTACTCGGGCCTCTAGCGTTTTGACAATAATTTGGCTTGACGAGCGATCTGCCTTATCCCATTCTTTTAATTTTAAATTATAAGCAGCCAGTTGTGCAGTGGTGGTAGCCTCTGACTGTTTCGGCTTTGTAATTTCGCCAATACAAACTTCGTACGCACCTTCTGTTCCGCGGAGCAAATTCCTCACTGCAAACTTCCAAATGTTCCAATTAGAAGCTCCACACAGTTTCTCAATTCCGTAAAAATCCATTATTTTATTTCCAATGAAAATTTCACGTTGAAAAACTAAAGCCTTATTTTACATGTAGGAACCACGTTCTGCTACCATATTGATGTTAAATGATCGTACACGTAAAATAAGTAATCAATATGCTTTAATTAGGAAATTATATTTACAGTTTTTAAGAAAACTTACAACGTACAGAAAAAAAAAACTATATTATTATCTGTCAACAAATGCATAGCCATCTTTTTTAGAAATTGAATAGACATTTGACAAGTAATTAAATATTTTACTTCAACAATTATTATTCGTTTTGGACGAATCGGGTAGTAAAATCTGGCAGATATAAGCCCACATAGTTCGTGTTGATGAGGAGTAACAAACTGAACAAAATTTAGTTTGGCGCCTTTCTGCAGTGCACAATTTGCACATCTGCTTGCGTCGGCCTTGTTCATAGTAAATTCATCAGTTTGAGTAATCGAACTTTTGAGATCAATGGGACTCATTTCCAGCCGGTAGAGGGAATGTTTCCTTCTTACAATTACTAAAAACAACATGTGTAATTTTGCATTGTTAAGACTTATCACATGAGATCAATTTACGCACCTGATGATGCAATATTTCTAACAAGAATATTACATAAAAATCTCTAGGATGGTACCTGTTTACAAGGTACTAGGTTGTTACCAATTTAGTTAATAACTACAATGACTATTGATTCTTCACGATAATCCAGACCACACGCCACACATACTATGGATAATGTTTTGACTATAGGGAAATATAAATGGGAAATACTACCTAACTCGATCTATAATTTAGATAAGAATACACCGGATTACAATCTTCCGCCTGAACAGACATATATATTTTGTAGACAAAGTTTTCTAGTATTAAATGCGCTAATAGCAAACGATTCATCTGACGGTTAATTTTTGTAAAGAATTAAATGTCTTTAAATGACTACCAAAATGTTGGACAACAGGTATAGGGATCAACGTTATTTTTAATTATGTAGCGTAACTTAAAAAAATAAAGTAGTTTTATTCTACAGTACTTTATGGTTTTCGAATAATCCTCACTTAAGGAGATGACTATCAACCTGCAAAAAATAACTGGACGTAATTAGAGTTTAACTCTATTATAACGGTACGCGCACAGGTGAGTAAGGTTCCTGCTTACTGATTACCAGTGCCGGCAAATGACAACCTGCGAATTTCTCTGCACACAGTACAGGCTGGCATTTTTTTTCCCAGCGCTGGAGGTGAAAGAAAGATAGGAGAAAATATTGTTGGTATAGTGGCATACCCGGGCTGCAGGACAAAAGCCTTTAAGGACATCTAATCGTTACATAGATGCAAAGGTTGGAAAGGAGATAAGTCTATTTGGCTAAAAGTTTTTGTCGACATAGTTTATACCACTGTTTTATCATTGTGTGTTCAGATTTTCGAACAGATGTTGATGGAAATGTACACTTCGAAGTTTATTGTGTCATGTACACAATTTTTGTCCAGTATTACAATTTTTAGAAAAAGACTTTCGAAGAAATAAATCTTCCTCACTAGAGCAGGAGAAATCCAATGTTTTGACTGTTCTTTCATTTCTAGTGTGAAGTAATGGATCCATGTTTTATCAACGGTTTTGTAACGCCACAAAAAATCAATTGGATTGTGCTTGTATATGTCCAAACATAGCTTCGAAGTGGTCACGTAATTTTGTTTTTGATCCACTATGAGCAGACGTGGAACCCATCCTCCCTATAACATTTTCATGCTGAAATGGTCGGTGCCGAATATGAAACACACGTTCGTCTGAAATATTTACCATCTCTCGTACCTTCGCTCATTCGTTATGATCTCATTCGGACGTCCCGGCCTTAGCATCATTCGTGCTCGTACGACCGCAATGGAATTCAGTGAATCACTTGTCAACCATTCCGTGCGACACCGCAGAATTCCCGTAATACTGGTTTAGCTTCGCTTCAGTTTCCTTAATGGTTTTCCCACGCAAAAAGTAGTGCCTTATCAACACACTTATTCAAGAAAGCACATCTCTGTGTGGTACGTAATGAGCTCACTGTAACTAGTAGGTACCAACGCGTGTACTGTGCATACTTTACCGACATAAACCAGCAATAACAAGTGTTATCGGCGCTGGAAACCATTACTGGCAGGAACCTGCTTCCGGGGGCCGAAAATAGAAGAAGAATCAATTAAAAAATACGACCCTTTGTAATTTTTACCCGACCCCTCAGGGGGCCTCGACTCATAGTTTGCGCACCACTGGTGTATACTACTGTAAATTCCAAATATGTTTCTGTTGGCGATATATAGTTCGTCTTTTTCGCGAGTCATACCGAATTTGTTAATTGCTAAATCACTCCGCTCACTATTATTAATGCACTATTCACATTTTGTATCACGCTTTCTGTCAGTGCAAATTGCAAATAGTTTAGGACAG
Source organism: Liopterus haemorrhoidalis (assembly GCA_963971575.1). Lineage (NCBI taxonomy): Eukaryota > Metazoa > Arthropoda > Insecta > Coleoptera > Dytiscidae > Liopterus > Liopterus haemorrhoidalis. The sequence goes on along the minus strand of OZ020611.1, from coordinate 40,487,443 downwards.
ACATGTTAGAACAAGAGCTGTTACGTAAAGTTCTTTCACGACAATTATGAAATGACGTAGTAGTTGATAAACATGTGTTGCCAGTTATTTTTTTACAAATGTCAAAGTTAGATTATATTCAACCACTTCTAAAACGAGATTGTACACTTCCATTTACTATAGCGTAAAGCAGCCTATGTGAATTATAGTTAGAGACAAGAAAGTCATATATTTTATCATTCGAATAAAAAAAAAAAAAAATGAATATGTTAATTTCAAAGGTTCGAATTTGTTTTACCTTAAAAACAATTTTTCGAACATTATTGTAATTCTTTAATTACTAATATATCTTTAAATAATAGTAATATAATACCTCAACTTTTAATTGCTGTTTAAGATGTTGCAACGTAGGAAAGGGCTACCAACCTTTGAGAGCCATAAGAGACTGGTAAATGCTTGTATTTTAGTTACATTACGCACTCTAACATTAGCAACTAAATTAACCAAGTATGACGTCATTTCATAGTTATTGTGAATGAACTTTCCGATCATTTTTGTGTGATTGTAGCCTACTACATAAAAATGATTGGTGTGAATTTTCGCACATTTAAGAGTTTAACCGGTATCTAAATTTTGATATAAAGTGTGCATTTACACATATTTCAGGATTTTGTAGGTGTCTAGTAAGTGTCAACATATTTGGGGTATATTTTTCACTGTAACTGTGTTAAAGTTGCTTTGAATCATTTTTCGTATACTAATTTCTAAGCTTGTGTTGTTATTCAGTTTAATAACCGACATTTTTTTTTAAACTCCAAAATTACTTGTATTATTCTGGTTGTACTATTTCTGATCACTTCTGTGGACATTACTACATGCGTAATGGAGGCTGTATTTTTTTTTTTTTTTGAAGTCTAAAATAAGGCACCTACGCTGACTACTACTTTATTCTCCTTCACAGACATTACACAATTCCAATAAGGGATTTAATCTGCCTATTTTCATTATTCTTTTGCTAAAACTAAATGCATTATGGTTATATAAATAATTTTGGTGTGGAAGATTTTTCAATAAATAGAAAAATGTTGCATGTAATTAAAATATTAAATATTAATGTATAACTGTCAGAGCAGTCTGGCTGGTAGTCTGTGTTCATTATTTATTCAGTTGTTTGCATACAGTAACTACAAAGGGGGACACAATCAATTGGCATACAAGAAAACAAGCGATTAGCAGTTTAATTAATTTATATTTTAACTAGTGTTTTGTTCCCGGATAGTCTTAACTCGCAACCATATTATGCCAATTACGGCAGTGCTACTCAGTATAGTTGTAGAGGCTCTGTCAATCTATACCGACAGGCTAAATCGTGCCGATCGGCAAATCGAATTGAAGCAGAAAGTGTCAGTGTCCATCAAAGGATGCTGAGCCGAACTGATTTAGTTCACTGAATACAGTGTTTACACTATGGAATGGTGACAGGGATTCTGAAATATATAGAAAATAACTGACCAAATGTCAGTTTTTGTTAAGTTTTATTAACGTGATTAACAAAATTAAATGTTTATAGTACAAGATTCAAATTAATACTAAAGAATAATAAACAAACATGTTAATATAGACTATGAATTATGAAAATTCTGACTAATAAAGGTATAAAATATATCTTGGTAATAAATCTGTATAAAATAATGGTGTCCTATTCTGTGTAGTCAGTGGGAACTGTTGAGGTAACTCCTCCCTCCTTGGACGAAGGCTTTCTCCGAAAGACTGTTCTGTTTTGGTGTATAATGGCGTCTTATCTATATTTAGTGTCTCGAAATTTGGACGAAAATATAATATGGGAAAATTCTACTACTCTGTATAATATTGTACATACCCAGATGAGTAGGAGGAGATCTTTATTGTTGAATGTTGGCATTTTAAACTTACTTCCCGATAAAAATATAACACGAAAGCAGAGCTTAGATTAAAAACAATATTCACTTCATATATTGAATCTTCGTGTCGCTTCACTGCATTCAGTTTTTTTTATTTATTTTTTTTTTATCAGTATTCCTTGCACTAATAGTTTAAAAAAAACGCTCTTTTTCAGTTTTAAAGTGAATAAATCTCGTGTATTCATTGGGGCAGTGCAATTTAAGCATTACTTATAGAAAGAGAATTCAGATAGAATTCTGTAGATATAAATTTGATAATTAATTACTTCACAGAAAATTTGAATGTAGAAAAAGGTTTCTTTAATAAAGATGATACTCCATCCGATCCAAAATAAGTGTCCAATTTCATAAAAAAATATGCAAAGGGATATATAACGTATATTTTCACAACTAAACTAAATGTGGGGAAGCTTGTAATCGTTGCCTCCACTATGAAGCATGGTCAATTCCATACACATCTGCAGTGTAATGAAACAATTGTCTAGTTTTACCGCGGTTATTTCATCCCATGTTTTATGCACGGCCGCAATGAATTCATCAATACTGGACGGGGACTCTTTGTGTTGTAATGATTGAATGGCGTTAAAGAAACCCAAATTGAGGCCTAATTTAAATAAATAACATAAATACATTTAATTTCATTATTTCAATAATCCATTAAAAAAACTAAAATCGGAAACATATTTTGGAACGGAGGGAGTATTTATTTATTTATATTAATTAGGTTTCCCAATAGAACTATTCATAAAAATGTTTCCTATAACAGGCTAACACAACAAAAGTCAAAATAAAAGAAAAACAATTTTATAAAGTACGCTGTACAAAGATCAAATTAAACAATAATAAAGGAAAATAAAACATATACATATTCAAAGCAGTATTTAATATGAAACGTTGCAGTGAGCAGCAATAAACATCCATTCTGATTGTGTTCGATTTTGTTTCGAAGTGTCGATTTTGTTGAAATAACTAGACATTCTTGCCATCGGAGAATTCAGGCCCAGATTGCTCTTAAATGGTTAATTATCGAGCAGCACACGGTTTCTTAAAATATGAGAGCCACAATTGAAATTCATAAAAGGGATTAATGAATCTACCATATTATTTAAAACTTTATATAAGATCTTAAGATATAAAACAATGCGTGTGTTATATAAGTTATTTAAATTGTAAAAGATTAGATTATTTTCGTAAGATCTGTAATACAGACATCTGTTGAATTTAAAGTTTAATCTGTCTTTAAATTTCTCTTCCACTTTCTCAATTTATTCAATATGGACATTATACTGAGGATTCCGTATTGTGCTAACAAATTCCAAATGGCTTCTAACCAAACTAATGAGGAATAACTAGCATTGACTAATAAGTCAATGCTAGGAATAATGAGGGGTTCCCATAAACAAGTTCATTAGTAGCTCTAAAAGTACTGTCACGGCTAGGTTGAATTTTGAGGTTGGTTGCAAATATTTGTGAAGAATAGAACCACGGGCGTATGGATTAAACTTTTCCAGAAAAAAATATTGAAATGTATGAAAATTTACATTCATATATATGTGAACTATCTGTTGTAACTCGTGTCTATCGTTTGTAATAATATCAATTAAAAAATATATATGTATGTCATCACGTTATGGTTGCTATCGTAATATATTACAAAGGACATTCAAGAACTAGTCCTGATCCTAACATATATCTATTATACAAGAGAACTGTTTAGAATGTTAGTGTAACTAGAATTGATTATCAAAATGGTATAATCTACAGTACCTTGTGCCTAACTTCTGAAACAAATCTTATGATATAAAAATACCTTCGACTTATTTGTATGCAATGCATCTTAAAAACCAAGGTTCCACTAGATTCTTTTGCTGCCACCGTTAAACTCATTTCTTACTCTCATTTTATTTATAATGTATGTTTATTCAATTCGAAAATCGTTAAAAATTCAAAACACACTAACAAGAACTTTTGTTATTCTCAGGGAGATGGCGAATCTCAAGCAGCTCGTATGGCGGAAGCAAGACGACGAGCGCTTGCACGTCGTCGCGCCCAGGGCCAGCAAAACAAGGCTATGCGATTGCGACTATTATCTCCTCCTCCAGTTGCCGGTCGCAAACACGAGAAGATACAGACGGAGAAATACTTGGAGGAACTATGGGAGAAACCACCAGAGGTCGAAATGTTTACGCAGACGGATCTGTTGTATGACAGGCCGATGAGTCCCTTCTATGTACCTAGGAAGACCGGTGTGGATGTCGAAACGCAGATATACCCTGGCGATGTAAGTTAAATTGCTTAAGCTATTTCCTTTCTTAACAAAAAATGTCTTATTATACTTACTAACGTTTCTATCTCATACACACAACCACACAAAAAAACGGGCACCTAGATTTTTCAACACAGTTCATTTTGCCAATATTCTTTAGAACATAATAATAATAGAAGAAACTTCATAATTTTTAATATGTATTAGCATAGAATTGTCCCAGATAAATAGGATAAACGATATTTATACTTCAGAAATTATTAATCTGGTGCGTGCTTCCAAACTTATTTGTATTCACTAAATAACATCTTAAAAAACTTGTGAAAAAGTTTTCTACACTAGAAACCACTGTCCTCAAAGTTCCCACACTATAATCAACTGTCGTAGAATAGAAGTAATTTTCCGTGAGGTACATTCATTCAAAACGCACATCCTGTCTTCTCCACACATGAATTCGACCGTTTGAACAGTACAGACCAAACGGCTTCCCACTGCTACACAGCCCAGTGTTGTTGCCGATCCGCAAATCATATTATCTAGGAGTTGTCTACTAGGAATAGTCCTGGAACTCTTTAAATATCTAAAAGCCTATCTCGACGACCCGAGTTTCAGAAATATCAGAATCCTGTTCCGAAGATCCGATTCGGTTCAAAATCTTTCATCTCGATTGCGAGTGGCCCTGTTTCGTTGAAAGTTGCCGAAGAAAATCATCTTCCCCCTACAGAACTTCTAAAATTAACAATAAGATTGTTAAACAATGACGGCATTATTACTTTTTTTTCCTTTCAAATTTAACGTATTACATTAAATAATTTTATAAATACTTTAATACTGATGTTTTTTTTTTCTGAAATATATTGTTCCTCCTATTTTTAGCCTTTATTTATTACACCTATTTAGAAATTTGATTTTTGACTAGCTGTCTTTTATATGGCATATCCGTAATGAAAAAGAAGCCGTAGTAGATGGTATATATGTAAGTGTAATATGCGACTTCTGGATATGGTAAAGATTTGTACGATGTAACAACGGAGATATGGATATAGTCATGTAAAACTAACAAATTAAAAAGATATGGGTTTTATACAATTAACATTATCATCTGTGAATAATTATTTTATTTCATCTTGTTCCCCGTCACATATTGCCATGGATCATAAAAATAAGTGTAAGGATAGGGATAGGGTTGCCAGAAGTTGGAGATATATAATGAGACTTTTGAAAAATAAAGTTTTGATAAAAAAAAGGACAAAAAGAGAACATACACAATAAAAGAAACTTACCGGTAATATAAAAATCAATTTAGGTGTGAGGCAAGAATGTATACTATACGAGTTAATAGGTATCACTAGAAAACCCATTTGCCCTCATTCATGTGTCTGTTAATCTGTCTGCTGGCTAAAACTGCAGCCAGACAGCTAGAAGTAAAAAAGTTGAAATTTGGACTCACATATAGGAAAACTATCGATTCAAAAAAATTCATCGCGGGAAAAATATTAGCAAATATGTACTCAATGAAAATAAATCTCTTTTAGGTTTTTAGTGGGATATCAAATGAAACTCTCAATGCTTAAATAAAATTAAGGTAAATTAAGTCCTAAAATTTCGAATAAGCTTAAAAATAATAATAAAAATAGAATAATTGCATTTAACATTACGACCAACCTTAAAAAATTAATAACTAATAATAAAGATAAAACAGAAAAGTTTGACAGAAGCATGATTCTTCCTACATAGACCAAATAGGGAAATCCTTCACGTGAACTACCTTCTTGAAAAACTATTTAAATAAAAAATTTATGTGAAGTGTGAATATTCACACATTTCAGGGTTTCGCAGGTATATAATAAGTGAAGGCGGTATGCTGAGTGTGTAGGACAAATTTTACTTTGTAATAATCACGGCAAAATGAACGATATTTTTAAAATAATTTATCGTCTGTTAATCATATAAGACTAGTTATTAAATTTACGCTCTTAAAAATTAAATACAACGTTTGTCAAAATATATCTAGAATTTTGACAAAATAATTTCAACATAATAAAAATGCAAAAAAAAAAACGGAAAATATAAAATTCACTCCGTACTCGAACTCGAAACCTTTCGTTTACCAGCAGTGCCCTAACCCATTACGCTATCGAACGCTTTGTATATGAGTGTCTTACATTGGTATAACTTTTGCACTTTGTGAACCAAAAACCACAAAAAATGCGTTATTTTCCGAAAACATAATCTAATCAAAAATTCCTGTTGTACTATTTCGGTTCACACCAATATACGTTACTTAGAATTTTTTTAGATTTTTAGTTTAAACCATCTGGGCTACAGGGTGTGGGACAAAATTTTTTTTGCACAATTTTGGCAAAAATCGCATCAAAATAATTTATTTTGCAAAAATAAAAATTTGATCGTTAATCCACGTAATAAGGGCTTTCATTTGATACCCTACTCAGAATTTAAAAAAAATATTTTTGTTTTCGATGAGCACATATTTGTTTATATTTTTAGGGGGGTATGTTCTTTAGATGTTTTAGTATTTTTCCTATGTGCAGGTCAAAGAGTTGTATAAGCATGCCAAATTTCAACTCTCTAGGTTTAGCCGTTTGGCTACAATTTTTACCGAACAGACAGACAGACAGACAGACGACAAAATGACGGTATAAGGGTTTTTTGGTCATACCTACAAAACCCTAAAAACAACTATCGTCTCAATGGAACCACAATGTGTAGATCTCATCACACCACTACGTATAACCCACTGTCTTTTTAAGTTGTTAGTAACATCTATACTTCAATATCCAAAATCATTCTTGTAACAATGAGAATCTCCAATATACGTAAAGTATACCTACCTTGATACTGTTGTATGTAACTTGACGAATAAAAGAAACTCAAACATTTCTTTGATATGCTTTATATAAGAATATGTATAATATAAAGAAGAGGTCTAAAATTTTTCTTAATGAGCTTCTCCAAGGGCGTTTTTTTTTTTTTTTTTATTAATTTAATTTATTTTTATTATTCTACATAATAACCTTTTAATTTTATACACTTGGTCTATTGATGCTAGGGCATCTGTATGACCTCCTATCTGACTGAAATCAATTTTCAGCTAAATTTTTGAAGGTTTGGAAAGCGATAGTAATCGAAAGGTACCAGATTTTTCGAATAAGGTGAATGAGCACCTAGTTAAAACTTTAATTCTTTCAATTTTCGAGTTACAATGCGAGTGGAATGAGCAAATGCGTTGTTACGGTGGTAGTTTTTTTTTTTTTTTTTTTCTTAAACCAATATTTTTTTTTGTAAATTTCATTCAACAAATGGTCAAGAAGGTCAGCACAGTTTTGTCCATTAATTGTTTGACCCTTTGGGGGATAGTCTACATATAAGATCCATTTCGTATCCCAAAAAATGGAATGTGCTTTCCGGGTGATCGGATCACGTTTGCCTTCTTTGCACTTGTTTGTTTGTACTATTGCTTGATCTTTGGCCTATAGTAATGAATCCATGGTCACGAAGAGACACAAAAAAATCCACCCCAATTTCGTTAAGCCTTTCCAAACCAGCCTGAGAAAGTTGATACCGAATGAGTTGGTTCTCAGCAAAAATCAAACGCGGCACCCATCTAACACTAGACACTCAATTCCTCGGTTAAAATAATATATTCGTGATTCTTCGATATGCCAGCTAATTCTGCCTCTGAAAACTTAAGCTGTCGGTGATTCAAAATAGCACAGTGGATTTTGTCTATAATTTTCGGTGTTTTGGCTGTTTTTGGACGTTCGCTATGGCGATTATACTTGACACTGATTATTCATCTCTTGAACTCATTCATCCAGCGACAAATGATTGTATACAAAGAAGCATCCTCACCCAATGTATTAAACCATATCGCCATGGATTTCCTTTGCCAACTCTTTTTTAAAAGATAATTAATGACATTTTCGAAATAAAATATTCGATATTCAAAATTTTCTATTTTTTAAACAAGTTCCCACTGACTGTTTCTTGTTACTGTGAAAACCAAACTAAATATGAGAACGGAATAAAATTTTTGGACTGTTCCTTGGTTCCTGGCGTATAATAATGGATAGACGTATCATCCATGGTCAAGAAGCGACGCAAAAATTATACCGTATTTTTATATAACTTATCCAAACCATCTTGATAAAATTGACATCGAATAAGTTTGTTCTCCACCAAGAACAAAGGCGGTACCCTTCTTGCAGAAATCTTCCAATTCCTCGAAAAAAATTATTTCGAAGTTCCGGCAAAATAGTTGTAGAGAAAAAAGGACCTGGAAGGCCATTGATATCCTGGCTTACTAACCTGAGGAAATCTTTTATTTTATTTCTTATTGCGTAATGCCTCGATGTAAGACATTGTCAGGTCGCAACTAGCGTCTTTTGTCAACGAACTACATTTTCCAGCCGTGAACACCGGCTTTACGAGCCCGCTGAAGCACGCCGCCTATTCCCGAATATCAATCTAGAAATACAAGTACACCTTTTAGGGACGGCTATGTGGGCGTACGGTAGCACCGACCAATATACTTTACTTATTTTTTATATTTCTGGCTGTACTGAGGATCTCACGATCTCACACCTACAAATCGAATGAACTATCCAAAACCATTGTTATTAACACCAATTTCGTGAACTAAACTGACATACGGGTCTATACTCTAAGAAACCTGTTAAATTCTTAACGTCGAAGACTGAATTTTTTTAACACCATTTTAAACATAAATGCTTTACGTTAAGCACATTTGGGTTAATATTTTAACGCGGCAGTTCAAGTAATTAATTGTATAGAAAAATATTAAATGGAATATTGAAGAGCAGTTTTGGTTATTGTTTAGACACAGTACTTACAATTATAATCCTCTGCAAGCTACAAAAATCACTTATGCCTCTGCCGTGCTTCACAATATCGCAGTACATTTTAATGGTGTATTATTTGAAGAAATAATTGATGTGCATGATAACGAATAGGGTCCAGCAAAAATATGCAACGGTACTTTAGTTAAGTGTTTATCAATAAAAAGCGGCACATGTGTTATCTGCAGAAATAAAATGTAATTATATATATTTGTAATGTGCCCTGCTGACAAATAGTGTTAAGTATAAAAATTTAATATCTTATCAAAAACTGACCAATGGCAAAGGAGTGACCGGAATTACCTATCTCGGATATAATCCCAAAATAATGAGGTGTCGTTATTAAGATAAGAATTCATTGCGGTACAAGTGTTTTAATCTTTAGTTCTTTGTTGGTTTTTTGTTAAAATAAAGTTTAAAATAGCACGCCTACGGCAAAAGTACCGTTGCATATTTTTACCGGTCTCTAATAATAAAGATCACAAAAGTGTTATTCCACATAATCCAGGATAGAACTAGCGTAATAAATCAATTAATTATTTAATAATTGATATTACCAAACACCTTTAAAAAATTAAATAAATTCACATTTCATTCAAAAATGAGATAAACTGTTATAATATAATGTAGTATATAAATTAACTAAATAAAAGTTGAATATAGATATAGTTTTATTTAATACAATGTGAAAACCAGCTTTATTAATTAGCACAGGACCAAACGTTTCTATTCCATTTTTAAAATAAATTTCGCCACTGAATATTTAAATCTAAACCGAAATATTGGTTTACGATTCTCTTGGCATTTGACACTATTTTCAAAAATGTTATAATTCAACGTAGCAGCGTATGCGCGTGCAATAAATATAGCCTCACTACAAGGTGAGTTATAACCTCGCGATAACAAATTTTGTACAAGGTGTCTCAAAATACACTTTTTGAGGATTTATTTCTTAAAAATAATATCGTCTAAATGTAGACCCTCGCGTTCTCGGCACTCATTTAATCGAAAAGTAAAATTACTTATGACGTCTCGGCAGGTGGACTCAGGGATGGCTGCCATTTCGTGACGGATATTTTCTTTCAAATGCGCCAGTGAAGTCGGTTTATTGGCGTAAACTTTAGATTTAAGATAACCCCATAGGAAAAAGTCCATAGGGGTTAAATCTGGACTGCGTGGAGACCAATTTATGTCACCTCTCCGGGAGATCAATTTGCCTGAGAAAATTTCACGAACACGTGGCAGAGACATATTGGACGTGTGTGATGTTGCTCCGTCCTGTTGGAACCATGTTCTTTGGTTATAGCCAGGAAAGTTTTGCAGTTCAGGTACCAAGAAGTTGTCTAACATCTCCACATAACGCTCTGAATTCACTGTAACTGCACGCCCCCTTTCATCTTCAAAAAAGTAAGGGCCGATAATTCCTCGCGCCGACATCGCAGTCCATACGGTCACTTTAGGCGAATGTAGGGGTTTCTGATGTTTGCGTTTCGGATTCGTTGCACTCCAGTAGCGGCAGTTCTGCTTATTTACGTGGCCATTAAGATGAAAATGAGCTTCATCCGAAAACAAAATGTTGGTAAACGTTGAAAATCGCTCAATCACCTGATTTACGAAATTAAGCCTCTGACTGGCATCTTGGGGCTTTAATTCTTGCACCAATTGAATTTTGTAGGGGTGCAGCTTTAGGTCTTTGTGCATAATGCGATGTAATGATGATCTATGCACATTTAAAGCACTTGCGCGCTTCCGAATTGAAAGCTTCGGGTCGTCACGAACAGACTGATTAACATTCTCCACGTTTTCTACCGTTCTTGATGACCTAGGTCGCCCGGATTTTGATTTATCCAGCGTTGTACCAGTCTCTTCAAACTTTTTAACCCAATGTCGAATGAGAGGAATGCTTGGCGCATCATTTAAGTGGCGAAAACCTCGAATACTGCAGAATTTTCTACGCGCTACAGTCGCCGAATCACCGTTTTTGTAAAACTCTCGCACGCATATCGCGCGGTCTGCTCCCGAGAAACGCTCCATAGCGACTAAATTCCCAAGAGCCGGGCTACCGATTGACATAACCCCCGCGCCCCTCGGATACGTTGCGTTCACGCAGTAAGCTAAATAAATATAAAATTTCTTTTGAGACACCTTGTATTAACCCTTACCTTAAACAAATGCTCTTACAGAATAGCATTTTTGGATAAAGGCGTTAGACATGGTGTTAAAATAAAAATATTAACCTGACGCTAATTTTAAGTCATTTCTTACAGAATACACCCGACAGCCAGTTAAAAGAACGAGCTCACAATTAACATTAATATACAATTTCGAGAAACCATTATGGACAATTTTTGACCTCACCTTTACGACCTGAATTACGTACTTTTGTAAAGGATTGTCACAAATTATGATCATCAAATATATAACATGTTTGTTTTGTACATATGGATGAATGAGTATACATATGATTTTATTGAAAATAGGAACAAAGATTATAAAAGTATATTATTTTGTTGATGTATACCCTGAAATGCTTACAACGTAATTTAGTGAAAATTATAGTATTTGAAATTTGGTACCCGTTTCATGAATCACACCATTGCACGCGAATTCAAAATATCGATAATTTCATATCATAAATATTACAGTAACATTGCAACACATACATAGTTCACAGCTAAGTGCATATTCAATCTTCGTCTTCATAAAATTGTAATACAACATGAATTCGGAAATTCAGTGCTGTTTATCATTTTTGCGAATTTACTTTGGTTTCTTGAGATTATAATGTGTATTTTTCAATAATTATAATACAAATACAAATTTAAATTTTTACTAATAAAGTTTGTTTATAATATAACTTCAAACTCAAACGTTAAATGATACTAAATTATATTTACTAGTTATATTTCCAACTAAATTCAAAAATAAACAAATTTCATGGCTATCTAGACCAGTGATTCTTCACGCATATCTTGCACGACCAGCAAAAGGACATTTTTTTACGCGGACCGGTTAAATAACTATTTTTTTAAGCGGGCCGGTGAAAATATTATTTTATAAATAAAATTTATTGTAAAACTCTATAAATTTACATTAAAAAATATAGCCAAACGTTTAAGCGAAACTTCATGGAATTATAAGAAGTTGTCACGAGCTCAAATCTTTCTAATCATTGAAGAAGGATTTTGCTATTTTCACGGTTATCTGTATTTTAATAGAAAACGTCATATTATATTTTCCAAATATCTAGTATTACAGATATTCTATGGCATCAAATTTAGACTTCTTAAAAATAAAAACTAATTTTAAATACTTTTTATTACTATAAAATGCTGTACAGAAAATGTATAGAAGAACCAATTTCCGCACTTATTTTCAACTGTTAAACTGCGGAGGAAAGTATGAGCAGGTAACATTACAAACGTGACTTGCCACAGTAATGCAATTTTGAGTTAATTGAAAAAAACATTATAATACTGCTTGCAATAAATTAGAAACCTAATATTTCGACCCACTTATTTTTAAGGTTCCAAACATGAACCAGCGCTTAAGTTGGTTTTACACAGTTCAATTTATTGATCATTAAATTGAGCAAGTTTTTTGTCAATTAATTGAAAAATGTATTGGTAACCTTGGAAACAAAGCATCACTTTACACAAATCAATTTATTTATCAATTTTTTTGAAAACTTTTACATTTCCAACTGTAAAACATGTTGACATATTTATCAAAATGAAAATATTGAAAAAATCTTCACCAAGTTACGCGATATGAACAAAAACAAAAGAAATACCCTAGATGATGGTAAATTAGAAAGTTTGAGGTTCTGTCACACATGATAACGAAACACAAACTGTATATTTCTAGGTTATGCTACAACTAAACAGTTGGCAATATCTTAAAAGATAAAAATATACCTAGAATTCCCTAAAAAGTTGATGAAAAATAGAACTTGTTCTATTTTCAAAATAAATTGATCAATTTTTTCATCAATTAATTATTCAATTTATTGTAAACATTTGAACACTTTACACACTTCAATAAATTGAATGTCAACTTTTTCAATTAATTGATCAATAATTAAATCGTGTAAAACACACTTTCAACAACAATGTAACCATTAAATATTTATTCACTTGCTGCTGATGAGGGTTGCATTGCAGACCGAAACGTTACATCCAGTATTAATGTAAATACACTATTTGAACCAAAGTTTCAGGTCATTATTTAATATTTAAACCTTCAAAACACAACTAAATGATCAGTTACTTGCTCTTGAATCGTTTGCTTCAAATCGTTGACCACAATCTCGATCGTTCGCAGAATGCTCCGTTTTCAAGAATCGATGGCTCAATTAAATGACTAACTTAAATGATTTACCTAAACCAGTGTTTCTCAACCAAATACGCACCGCGGACCAGTAAAATATATAATTTTCTAACGCGGACAACTAATAATAATTGTTGGTTCAATTTTGCAAGAAAACAAATATATTTAATGTATTACTAAATACATTTATTTTATTTGTAGAAAAACACAAAAAGTTTACAGAAATGAAAAAATATACATTATATAAAAAATGTGCGTAAAAAATACCAAAAAAACTGCAAAAAAACACATACAAAAATTTTTGCGGACCACTAAAATTTTTCTGCGGACAACCGCTGGTCCGCGGACCACCTGTTGAGAAACACTGACCTAAACAATAGAAAATAAAGTTCAATTTGACAATTTTGTGAATCTTATCAATTAAATTAAGCAATGGAGAGTTACCCTAATTAAACGAAATCTACTCCATTATAAAACGTGATATTTATTTTAACTGATTACATTTAATGTTTCTAAGATTGAATATGTTTCCATACTTCACGTTAAACAAATACACGCACATGTAGACAATCACTCACACATAACATAACCTTAGAAACACGTACTATCAGTTATCATCATTGCTTCGATCTTAAAACAACCAACATGTTCATTTATCTAAGCATATTTCTTGTTTATAGTTGTTCGATTTCGACATGGAAGTGCAGCCTATCCTGGAGGTGTTGGTTGGTAAGACAATAGAACAGGCGCTGATCGAGGTACTGGAGGAAGAGGAATTGGCAGCATTACGCGAACAACAGAGAAGATATATTGAAATTAGGGCTTCCGAGCTGGCGGAGACGCAGAGGTTAGAAGAAAGAGAGAGAAGATTACGAGCTGAGAAGGTAAGGCATTTGATTAATAATTGAAGGATTGGGTGGGAAAAAAACGTTATGTTCAAAACGCCATTTTAGGGTTTTGTAGGTATGACCAAAAAACCCTTATAACTTCACTCATGGGTCTGTGTCTATACGGAAGAAATTGTAGCCAAACGACTGTACCTAGAAAGTTGAAATTTGGCATACTTGTACAACTTTCTGAGCCACATATAGAAAAACTTTGGAGAGCTCAAAAAAACGCGGAAAAATATTAATATGTATTTAATGTAAAAATAAATGATTTTTTTATCATATCGCCAACATATATAAGGGAGGTATTGTGATCATACCGATTTTGACATTTCGAGATTTTGATGGATCCCCACGAATTGAGGACCCTATATAACGTTTTGACTATTTTTAGCATGGTGTCTATCGGTCTGTCTGTCTGTCTGTCTGTCTGTCTGTCTGTCCGTCCGTCTCTCTGTGTACACGTGCAGAGCAAATTCGGCTAAAAGGATTTTTATGAAATTTCAAATTTAACCTTTTGACATCATTGACACAAGTTGATCACCTTTTTGTAAAAATCAATTGACTAGAAATGGGAGTTTACTCGTGTCGATTTTAAGATTTTTGCGAATATTTAGCAACAGAAAAATATTTAGAAAAAATTTATTTAACAAAAGTTGCTATAAAAGCAATAACTAACAACTTTTATTAGAGATATTTTTTGATAAAACGAAAAATTTGAAATTTTTTTCTATTTTTAAAAAGTCTATTATTTCATTCTTATATGTAACGTTTCCATGGTCATGATAAATAATATCTCTGTTAGAAAATATTAGGCCAAGTTATTTCTACTCTGCTGCTAGAATGTATTTTATGCAAGTACTTTGTGATGGCGGTCGGTCCTATGGTGGCCACAGCTGATTTTTTTAAAAATTATTTTAGCGGAATATCAAATGAAACATTTTAATGTGTGGATTAACAAACATTTTTATTTTTAAAACATTTTTATTGTTGTTTTCTTGTGGGATTTTCGCCAAAAATATATCAAAAAATTTAGTCCCCCACCCTATTTTCCAGAAGGGTTGATTAATTTCCTGAAAACAAAAAATCAGTAATATGCAATAATGAGAACAGGCATAGTTCAAGAGGATTTTTTGAACAAATTAGTTTTTCGATGATATTTGATGTTTTTTTTTTTTTTAATTTTCTTTTATTTGCGAGTTTGTATCTATGTAATAGGATATTTTTAATTATTGAAAAAATGATTGTAAAAATATTATCGCTCAATAACTTTATAATAGATAACAGATAAAAATGTTCTGAATTGTTTTAAATATTTGTGGGTTTCATATAACTTTTATGTTTATATAGATTTGTGTAGAAATGTTCAAATAACACGTCAACATATTTTCGATTTGATTGCTTATAGTTTAGTACCTTCGTCGAAAAATATTAGACTTGATGATAATAAAATGCCACCTGGTACACGTGTTCTTTACGATAATTAAATCATTTTTACTCGCAGCACCTAAGAACCGCGGCAGATGTAAGATGACAGCAAAAATAGACTGTCAAGCACAATAACTAAGTAGTTTTCTCAATGGAACAAATAGCTAGAAATATTTGTAGATGAAACTTTAGCCACAATTTGCCATATCGTACGTAAATATGCGTCGATTGGTTTACAAGATGGTTACATATAATGCAATTTTTTTGCCCAATTTTGCCTAAAATCGCATCAAAATAATTTATTTTGCAAAAATAAAATTTTGATCGTTAATCCACGTACTAAGGGCTTTCATTTGATACCCTACTCGATGAGCACATATTTGTTTATATTTTAGGGGGATAAATTTCAACTCTCTAGGTTTAGCCGTTTAGCTACAATTTTTACCGAACAGACAGGCAGACAGACTACAAAATGACGGTATAAGGGTTTTTTGGTCATACCTACAAAACCCTAAAAAGCGAACCCGACATGTAAATATGCAAATCGTTCAACCATAATTTATCATTTGAAATACTGGTTATAGTTATGATCAGACAAAAAATTGATATTGCAAATATTCTGCAAATTGTTTGTTACACACATTAGATCCAGTACTTCCGTGATTTTAAATATTTAATGTAAATGTCAAAGGTCGGCGAGTTAAAAAACAAACTTAAAGCTATTTACCTTCAATCATTCTTAATAAATATCTAAATAGCTACAAGCACGAACTTCGATAGATAACATCAAACAGTACAGGACGAATTTTAAAAGAACTGTTAATTATTTAAAGAAAATTTTAAAAGAGTAATTTTAAAATATATTTCTTATATTCATTAACTTCGTCTTGCATGTGTAGAAGTAATTATGATATAATGATATTATATTACTTTACAGAACTTCAGGGTGAAGGAACACGAAGAAGCCTGCAAAACACAACAGGAAACGGAAGAAAGGATAGCGGCAGCCGTCCTTACACAAGGATACATAGCGGATCTACTGCCATCCGTACTAGAAGGTCTTAATGAGAGTGGATTCTTATACGATAACATCAAAGCAGGTATGTGTATACATAATACTGTAGTGGGTCATCGGTACGTTAATTTAAATCGTACTGTTTGGTATCAACAGGGTCGTAACTAGCTTTTTTCAGGCTCTGGGCAAGATTTTATAATTGGGCCCCCTTACACACTATATAATACAAGTGATATCCTAAAAAAAAAAGTCTTCACTTCTAAACAACAAGTGATGACCTAAAAAAAAGGTCCTCGTTTCTAAAATATAAAAGTGATGTCCTAAAAAACAAAGGTCCTCACAAAATCCAATTATTATGCCCATATTTTCCTTTCTGGGCCCGCCTTTCGATCTCAACCCTGGGCATGTGCCCCTGTTGCCCCTGCCTAGTTACGGCACTGGGTATCAACTATCCTTTTCAACTTCAAATTGAGTGCAAACAGTTTCAAATTGGGAATAAACAATTTCAAAATGGGAATAAACAATTTCAAAATGGAATAAACAATTTCAAATTGAGACCAAACGATTTCAAAATGGGAATAACAAATTCAAATTGAGAACAAACTATTTTAAAATGGTAATTAAAAATTTCAAATTGAGCAACTTGATTGGTGAAAAAAGACAAGAATTGCAACTGAACATCATATCTTTATGGAGCAATACATTGAAGAAAACCAGAAAATATCTTGAAAGAATTAAAAAACAAAAATTCAAGAAAATTATCAATTTGTTGTTTCTACGGAATGTTAACGGAAACATTTGGATGGTATGATGAAAGATATTTGCAAGGAGCCTGAAAGAGCAAACTGTGAAGCAAATAAAATCAGAAGGCGTGAATATGCTCAACAACTTTTAGAATATCGAGCTGAAAATATTCCCATTTTCTACATGGATGAAACCAATTTTAATTTATTTATATCAAGAAAAACGGGAGGGACCAAGAAAGGAACCCGCTGCACATATACATGGTGTTTACGGTTTTCTTATTTCTTTTTTAATGGGTGATACTACAGGTCAAAAGAAAGCGAAAACCCTCAAAACACCTTAGTAAAAGTTTTATAATAAAAGTGATATTAATTTTTTAAGTTTTTATAGGGAAGCGATATATTAATGTTAGAAAAACTTGTAGTAACCTGCGAACTAAAAAATTTCAATGTATTTGAAAATAAGTGGATTGGTTGGGGCGGTTCTGTTCCTTGGCGACCTTGGCGATCACCAGACTAAACACCATTAGATTTTTATTTGTGAGGGCATTTGAAGACCGTGGTACACACCACCGAAATTATGGACCTTGAGGATCTCTGTAACCGGGGAAATTCGACTAGGCATGCTGATTCATGGATACGCTAAGAAAACTTTGCATATAACAGCAGAGTGATAACTCAATCTGCTGTAAAAGTGCTTATCGTTTTCTTTTGATCCCAAAAAAATAAAAACTTAGGAAAACAATGTCTCTTTATTATAAAACTTTTACTAAGGTGTTTTAAGGTGTTTCGCCTTTTTTTGACCTGTGTATCACCCATTAAAAAAGAAATAAACAGACCGTAAACACCCTGTAAATCTGCCGGCAGTAGAGGAGCAAACATTCACGTCGTTGGATGTATAGAGGATATGGGTTTTACCATGAAATTAAAAGAGGAGGAAGAAATCAGAAGCGAAAGAATTTGTCCGACGTTGCCTTCCAAATACTCTAAATATGCATCAGTCAACAGTTATATTGGTAACTGATAGTGCTCCTTGCCATGCTTCAATCGAATAAAATTTCCAAGAAAATGAATGATTTGTTGGCCATCGATTTAGTCCGAGAGCTAGCAACGTTTTCGAGAAAGAATTTTAGGTCGGCTGGTTTTTCGATATTTCCCTTTCGTATTGAAGTTAGGTAGGGATGCGGTACGTCTGGCACCTGGGAGCGGTTGCGTTTACCTGTGCGCATCTCGCCTGTACAGGTAAAAAGTGGATATTTTGAAACCATTTTAAGACATTTTATTTATTTTATATAATTTTCTATGTCTTTTTAGCATTATAAATTTATAGTTGCCAGACAGTTTCGTTGTTGCTAACATTGCGCCAGATCTAATTTAAGTATTTAAAAAATAATATTTTTCAAACCATTTTAGTATAGCTGTAATTTTAATAGGATATAGTTCTGTAATCAAAGAATACAATATTAATTTGCCAGACGGAAATTCCGTTGTTTAACTAGGAACCAGATCAATTTAAGTCCCGGGGATAATAGGTAAGTTAGAAGAGTGTGGCAGCTTATTCGTTGGTTGCGTGAGAGAGATAGCTGCAACAGAGGGCGTTAGAGAGAGACAGGTTATATAGCTTAGAATTTCATAAAAAAATAGAGCAAAATAATAATTAAAGTAAAATGAGATGAGAACAACTGATAAAAAATATTATTAGCAAAATAAAACATCATTTATTTTAAATATGTAGGAAATTAAACATAAAATGTAATTCAGTATTTTTATTGAATAATTCTGTCACAATGCAATGACCTGAGAATCTGTTAAAAAAATTTAAAAAAAAAAAATTAAAAAAAAAAATTAAAAATAAAAAATTTAAAAAAAATTAAATTAAATTATTATTATTTTTTAAATTTTATTATTTTACCACTTTTGTTTGAACAAAAAACACATTTTTCTTTTTCCTCACTCATCACGATAAAATTCTGCTTCTATTTTATTTTATAAAAACAAGCAAACATAAACACTCATGTAGACGACGCCAACTTAAAAAATAGCAGCTGTGATTGTTTTACTGTTATCTCTTCTAACTCACCTATTCTCCCCGGGACTTAAATTGGTCTGGTTCCTAGTTAAACAACGGAATTTCCGTCTGGCAAATTAATATTGTATTCTTTGATTACAGAACTATATCCTATTAAAATTACAGCTATACTAAAATGGTTTGAAAAATATTATTTTTTAAATACTTAAATTAGATCTGGCGCAATGTTAGCAACAACGAAACTGTCTGGCAACTATAAATTTATAATGCTAAAAAGACATAGAAAATTATATTAAAAAAAAAAAATGTCTTAAAATGATTTCAAAATATCCACTTTTTACCTATACAGGCGAGTTGCGCACAGGTAAACGCAACCGCTCCCAGGTGCCAGACGTACCGCATCCCTACCTAACTTCAATAAGAAAGAGAAATATCGAAAAACCAGCCGACCTAAAATAAACTTTTTTGTGACGTTGCTAGCTCTTAGACTAATTGCTCAGACTTGGTCCATACAGTCCAATGTTTAATGCTAATAAACATGCTTGGTCAAACTTAAAAAATTGATGTGAAGTGTGAATTTTCACACATTTCAGGGTTTCGCAGGTATTTAGTAAGTGAATGATGATTATTTGGGATGCCAAAACGAATTTTATGTTAAAATATTTTTTTTGTTAATTTTAATTCGAATGCCTCATACCATTATTTAGGTTTCTAAATATGTGCAGTATTTTTTTTTTTTTTTTTTATATAGCAAGGTTCATTAAGATTTTGAAAATTTTAAAATTTTGAAAAAATAAATAAATTATATGGCTACCATTGGTTGTTTTAACTCATAACCCCGCCCCTCTGATTTCGTGTCTTCAATTTCAACAATTTTCACTGGTTATTAAATCTACGCTTTTAAAAATTAAATGCAACATTTGCCCAAATATAAATAGAATTTTGAAAAAATAATTTAAACAAAATAAAAATGCAAACAAAACAGAAAAAATAAATTTGCCTTGAGAGCGGGACGAACTTTAGTTTGCAAATTATAACGCGAGTATGTTAGCCATTGGACTATCAAAGAAAGCTGATTCACAGGCTTAGATAAGCTATTAAATATTTTACGTAGTGAAGCAAAAAACACAAAAAATGCGTTATTTTCCGAAAACATAATCTGATCAAAAATTCCTGGTGTACTATTCCGGTTCACACAAATGTACATTACTTAGAATTTTTTCAGATTTTTAGTTTAAACCATCTGGCTTACAGGTGTGAGACAAATTTTTTTTGGCAAAAATCGCGTCTAAATAATTTACTTTGATAAAATAAAATTTTGATCGTTAATCCACGTACTAAGGGCTTTCAATTGACACCCTACTCAGAATTTAAAAAAAATATTTTTTTTTTCGATGAGCAGATATTTGTTTTTATTTTTAGATTTATATTTGGGATATGTTTTTAGATGTTTAATTATTTTTCCTATGTGCGGGTCAAAGAGTTGTACAAGCATGCCAAATTTCAACTCTCTAAGTTTCGCCGTTTGGCTACAATTTTTACCGAACAGACAGACTGACAGACAGACACACAAACGACAAAATGACGGTATAAGGGTTTTTTGGTCATACCTACAAAACCCTAAAAATGACGTTAAAAGAGATTTAGCCGCTCAAATGCCATAAATCCTAGCTAATGAAGACAGAGCAAATATGACTTAATCCGATTATCGTCTACAACGATTAGAAAATATTATAGTTGAAAATATAAGGAACCTGACTGTTGCTAAATGCACCAGTTACGTCGCTCATATTCAGAGATATCCATTATGAAATTGTTTATTGCCAATTTGAAACTGTTTATTGTCAATTTGTAGTTGATTCGTCTCAATTTGAAGTAGAAAAGGTATAGATAGCGAGCCCATGACATAATATAAACATTAATCGCAAAGTAAACAGATTTTTGAAAAAGTTCGGGTACTAGGCGTGAGTTTTATCCAAGGCTCATCATTGTGATAGTTGAATTAAATGATATGTACTGGTACTTACCAACCGACGGATAAGGCATCTTTTAGTTAGCCTGGGTATATGATCACTTAAATTTTTAGACGTGAATGGTAACAAACGTTTGGTAAAAAAGGCGGTTTTTGAATTAAGTTTACAAATTTATTATAATAAAAGATTTACAAATCAGTTTAATGTCAATGAAAAATATATAAACAAATTTGATAAAATAAAATAAACAGAATCGAATAAACCACAAGATAATCGACTCAGAGCCTTTAAGAATTCAATAATTCTAGATCTTTTCACAAAACGGACGTAATACTTCTGATCCCTGTCTTCAAAAAGATTGGTGTTTATAAAAGACTTTTGATAGCATTTCCTGGAATAAATGGAACAATAACGGTCCCAGAATACTGCCTTGCAGTACACACAGCTCTGACAGTAATAATTTAAGTGAATTGACAGATAATATCATAATTATTGCTAGGTAACCAAAAAACAAAGTTATCTACCGACTGAAAAACTTGCTCTAAATAAAATACATGAACCATACCCTCATACATTTTAAAATAGCTCATGTTTGCTTATGTTTAGTTTACAAAATGAGTTACGTATTCTATTTGTAATAGTTTATTTACATTAAAACTTTGTTGTAACAAGTTTTTACGCAGTAATAATATACTGATGACAAATGACACGTTTATATTTATAGCACACTGCAAATGAAAACAGAGAAAAACTTTAAAACATAATGAACATTGTAGATGAAAACAGGTCAAGTTCAGAAACCATTTCGTAGTACAAGCTAAGAGCGTTATACTGATAAAATCATGTGCATGCTTTTATGTTGCGTTTTAAACGAAGTACAGTTTAAAACGATTATATACCATACTTTGACGTCCCTATGTATATAAATATGACTTCGTAACACATATTGGTATACTTTACCAGTGGTGTGCTTTGAATTGCCAGAAGGTTATGTAGTTAAATGTTGCTGTTGTACAGAAGTAGCAGAAGAATTAAAACATGCAATAACTTTTTATCCTACGTTAACGAAAACCTAACTTTCCTTTTCCATACGCTAAATCTGTAGCCATATTATTTGTGCATTACATACATGTTTGGCTGGTTGCCTATCTTCATAGAATTAATTTTTGGGAAATGCAATAAACAATATACAATAAAAATAAATACTTTTCGCATGTGTCTTCCTAATGTTAACTGAAAAAAAAAAAAAAAAAAAAATATAAAAAATAATTAATAATATAAAACATTCTTTATTTCTTTATATATTGCATGTAACAACAAATAGATATTACAAAAAAGAAAACAAATTTTTCTCTTTCAACCTAGTAAAAACGGTGTTAATAATTACAGTTCTAGCAGTAGAATTGTTTAGTAAAATTTTGTTTGGTTCAAGCGGACTGCACCAAAAGCGTCTCCAAGTATTTGAATTTCTTCTTCAATAAGTGAAATTTCGTCTTTAAATAATATTGTCACATTATGTTATACACAACATGCAATTTTTACTGCAAGACTTGTGTCAATTTTAAATCCTAATTCCATAGACAAAAATGGAAATCGTTTTGGAACGACCTTTCGATGGAAACTGTTGTTAATTTCACAATTAACTCAAAAATACTTTGGTGTTCCATCATAAAATTTGAAAGAATTACAACATTTAAATTCTCTTATTTTCGTAAGAACATGCGCGATAAAATAGTACACCAATTCAATGTTAAGGTGCATTCGGCATAAGCTAATAATCTACACATTCTGCATAATTTACACATTTACCCAGGAAACTTGTGTAAATTATGCAGAATGTGCAGATTATTAGCTTATGCCGAACGCACCTTTAATTGTAGCTATAATATTTATGCATTACTCGCACGTTTTGTTGGTTGCCTGTAATATTTAATCCTTTTTGAAATAACAAAACTCATTTAAAATTTGATATATTTGAAATATTTTTTATTTTAACGTATAGAAGCAAGTAAGAAGTGTTACTTGGAAAAAAATATATCATCCAGTTGTCTTTCTTCGCACCGATGCACCCATTCAAGGCGGAGGCAAAAATATTTTATAACTAGCGGTATTGTTCTAGTCCAATGATCTGGAATTCTTCGTGAATTCCAGCTTTTAATGAAAGAAAGTCTTGGAGGCTTCATTATTGACATTTGAATTGAGATAACCCCCATAGAAAAAAAAATTATGGGTGTTCTGGACTAGAAAGAGATCTGGACTTCTTATTGACCAATTAATGAACCCTGCTTGGAGATCAGTTTTTCAGAAAACATGGCTCGAACGGCCTCCATTGAAAGATTTGTAGTGTGCGCTGTGGCTCCATCTTGCTGTTACCAACAAGTGTCCTTATTGAATCCAGCAAATATTCAAAAATTTCATCCAACATAGACTGCTTCGCAGGAAAGCTCATTGTTTTCAGAATCTCTTGCTTTTCTACGTCTTGTAGGTTGTTTTTATTAATGGTAATGCCTTCTGCTTCAAATTTATTGATCCACGATTTAATTAAGTCGCTGAATTAAGTCGCTTGATTAATGTCGTGAAGATGGTAATGAGCACGATACAGGCGATGAACTGTTATAAAAGAACGGTGGTTCTCGTCAAAGTTTCTAACACACATCTCACATTGATCGCCAGTGAATCTATTCGTTGCAACTAAATTTCAATCCGTTGTCTATAACAAATGCATGTGTTAACGTGCCCACCCCAACCAATTTCCGAGACATTCAACAAATAAATGAGAAAACTTTCCAGGACATCTTGTAGTTATATACATACATACGAGCAGAGAGCCCATGAAATCCTTATCACTGTAATTTCCGTAGTACTTTTCATTATGGTTATTACTCGAGCTATATTTTCGTTTTCTTCTTAAGTCTTTCTCATCCATTTCTGAATCAACTCTTTCCATTTAAATCTAGTTCCAGTCGCACGGATCCAAACTAGTCCAGCAGTTCTTTTTAAATCATGTTACCATCCAGGCGCGCACAAAGAAAATTGGTCAGAGGGAGGGTGATCATTTCGAATATATTTCTGTAAAATAATACAAATTTATTATTATTCTTTTGCGGAGAGGGGTGGGCTTATAATTTAGTTTAATTTTGATTAAAATTTGATTTTTATTAATAAAAAAGATAATTTTTATTGTCAATTGCGTAGTTTTAATTAAATAAGTATATGATTTTTTCATTCCTGAGAAGGGGATCTGTACCACCTACTTGTGTACCTGATACCATCGCATTGGTGGTCTTTCTATTCCTGTTTTATGCTCTAAGAATGCCAGTCCAAAATTGTTCAGCTCCAACAATTTGGGTCACTTCTTGCTACGTGTTTAGCTTAAGTCTATTTTACCGAAGCAACTTGAATGTTGTTGTAAGCCACTTTAGTAATTGTTTGTATCCTTTCATTTCTTGTACATCTGCTACACAAAATATAGATAATCCTTTCATTTCTGTATTTGTCCCGTTTTGTGAAGCTAATCAATGCTCTCTCCATTTGCGATTCTCAATATATCTATGTTGGCTTTGGTGAGTCTAGTTTTCTGCACCATGCAATATACAGTAGTATCTTGACTTACGAGTATCCCAACTAAAGAGTTTTTCGAGATACGAGCCGTCTCTCGGCCGATGTTTTGCTTTGAGTTGAAAGCTACAATTCGAATTACGAGCGGAGGAGGTTATCTCTACAAGTGAGATGAACGAAATGTTGGGAATATGGGAGAATGTTTCAGGCTTTATTCAAAAGAAACACCAGAATAAGTTACAACTGGGTGTTCGACGACGTTATTTAACGACACTTGCCGAACTCATTTCAGAAATATTGTGAAAGGGAGGATGAAACAAACCGCATTGGACATATTTTTATCGAAAACCCTGCAGATGAAAGTGAAGAAATCGTGGTGAAAAGGACAAAAATCAGCGAATAAGATTCAGTTATGCAGTTCAACCTTTCTCCTCCACCTCTGTCAGTATGTTCAAGTCGTCTGATCTTCTTTACCTTGATGTATATAATACTTAATTAGTTTACTGCAGTAATTCTATTGTATTGCGCTTTTATACAATATTCCTTATTTATAAACACAATTTTCTTATCTAAAAACATGTAACAAAAAAATTGCGGTGTGTTTTGAGGGGCCGGAACGTATTAATGTCTTTTCAATTCATTCCAATGGAGAAAATTGCTTTGATATACGAGTAATTTGAGTTGCGAGCTCCGTCACGGAACGAATTAAACTGGTAAGTCAAGGCACCACTGTAGTTGGTACTGATTGAATACTTCTGTTTTCCTTTTTTGTTTGATGTTCTTATTTCTTAAAATAAATGAAATTTTACCAAATGCTACCTAACCAAATCATATTCGTCCTTTTAGCTTTTCTTTTGTCCATGACAGATTTTACTCATAAACGCGTTCTGATTCTTTGTTTCACACAATTTTCGTTGTGTCTCCGGGATACATGACTTTTAAACGTGATCGTTTAAACGTGACCAAAATATCTTTGGTCACGAAAAATTTGTGAGGCTCCATTGTAATGATGCATACAAGATTTGTCTAGGGGATGATTGTTTCCAAAAATGTGCCTACTTCAATTAGATAATGTTGAAGAAATTCTTGTGAAATTTGAATTTACTTCTGCATTTGTCTAGCAAACTTTGTTGTTAAATTTAAAAAAAAAAAAATAGAAAACCTGAATGCTACGAACACTAATTGCTAAATAAGCGAATTTTACCGAATAAGCTCGTCAACAATCGTCGGACAATCAATCCATTGACTTCGGAAGTGGGTCTTGCATTATGAGGATCATTTTATTCACGTTTTCGACCTGTGACGAACCATTTATACTAACTAAATACTGAACTTCTTGTAGTACCTTCTTCACCAAATTGTGTTTAGAAACAATGATAAATATTAGCAGTTTTCTTACTTTCATTACATAAAAATATTATGTTAATTTGTTGTGCCACAAAATTGGGAACATCACTTGAAGACAAGTTCATACATAACTGCCATTGTTTATGCAAACAAAACACAATCACTGGTATCAATTTACTATATGAATCAGGGCTGCTCCTAGCATTTGCGGGGCCTGGGGCAAAACTAGAATTGCGGGGCCCCAAAACTGGATTTGTGGGGCCCCAAAACTGGATTTGTGGGGCCCCAAAACTGGATTTTCGGGGCCCCATCTATATATATTTTGAATAACGATATTTTTTTTAATATTATTAACTATTAACAAAGTACACATATTTATATTCAATGAATATATAAATTTTTTCCAACTATTTATAAAACTTGGAATAATATTTTTATTTTAAATATATTTTATTACTTGAAGGTCGAAGCGCGGGGCCCTTACAGGCGTGGGGCCTGGGGCTGGTGCCCCACCTACCCCCGCTTAGGGGCGGATCTGTTATGAATGACTTGATTATTCCAAAGTATATTCTTGTCAGAAATTTAAAAAGTCCAGGTCAAATCTATACTCCATACGGAACTAGTAGAGATGCAATTCGCGACTCCAAATAATAGTGAGACATCTGGTGGCGGTCTGGTAAATTAAACAGAGGCGTATATTTGTATAATATTTGTAGTGTGTTGTGCTGCAGTTTATGTGAATTAAGATGTATTTTTATATGTAGTGATTTAAATACAGTGTTTTTTTGCCGAAATATTGTTTGAACAGATAAATATTAAGAAAAAACTTCTGACATATACGCTTCTCGTCGGCCATCAACTGTCGTAAGCAGCGCCGCCAGCGTTAGTTTGAGTCGCGAATAATAAACTACTTTTCAAGATTGGTTTTGTTACCTTAACTATAAATACTGTTGTATTAACATACCACATTAGAATGCTACGCTCGTTGGAAATTCCACTTTCGTACAAACATTTATTAATACGTATATATTTTATTTCGTATTTATTAATTTACCAACAAATAATCAGATATCTTGGTATCTAGAAGTTAGTAAATTGGTATGCTACCTCATTTATTTTCATCTTGATTTTATTTTACAGATGTGGACGAAGGTTTCATGCCATGGCTGATGAAAGAAGTAACACAAGAAATGGAGCAAATGGTCAGCAGTAGAGACGTTCTTACAGGTAAGAATCAAGAGTATTTACCAACTATACTATTTATAAATTTGATTATCAAAAATAAAGACTCAAATAAAAAATAAATGCATTAAGTAGGCTACAAAATTAAAAAAGTAGATAATAAACTAATAAAACAATGATATTCTTAGTGTTAAGTGGGTTTTACACGATTCAATTAATTGAAAAAAATTACATTCAATTAATTGATGTGTGTAAAGTGTACAAATTTCGTCAATTAATTGATCAATTAATTGACAAAAAAATAATAATAATAATATATTTATTTAACTATATAGTTAATTTACAAAACATATATACATATCCAGAAAAAAAAATATACAAATTGATCAATTTATTTTGAAAATAGAACAAGTTCTTTGTTTCATCAATTTTTCATAAATTTTTTAGGGAATTCTAGGTATATTATTATCTGTTAAGATATTGCCAACTGTTTAGTTGTAGCATAGCCTCCAAATATATATTTTGTGTTTCGTTTTCAAATTTGACGTAACCTTGAACGTTCTAATTTACCATCATCTAGGTTATTTCTTTTGTTTTTTTTTACAGCTCGTAACTTTGTAAAGATTTTTTCAATATTTTCATTCTGATAAATATGTCAACATATTTTACAGTTGGTAATGTAAAAGTTTTCAAAAAAATTGATAAATAAATTGAGGTGTGTAAAGTGGCGCTTTTGTTGCCAAGGTTACCAATAAATTTTTCAATTAATTGACAAAAAACTTCCATTTGTTGATCAATTAATTGAACTGTGTAAAACCAATTTTTTTTGGTACTTAAATAATAACAAAACACAATTAAACAATTTACTTACCAGTATAAACTTTTAATATTTTAATTCTTATACTCTGTTCGAAATGCAGAAATAGTAATAAAATCATGTGAAAGATTGAAGTCGCTACACTATTGGCTGTCGTTTAAAGTCAACAGCCAACGAACGACGAGAGTTCTACGAAATTATCATGTGAAAAGTGCATAATAACTACCTCTTCATTCTGCATAAAGCATATCAGTATTTTAATAATTTATTTAATTGTTTTTATAATCTTTTTTTTTTAATTCGTAACCTAGTTAAGGCATATTTATTTAATAAAATAGCTTATATTTATTACATCAAAATGAAGTTTATGTGGAATTGTTCTATACCTAATTTGTGTGCCTTTCAAAATAAGTAAAAATATATAGGATCTTCCAATAAATTTCTCATCGATATTCGAATATCTCCCATATTTGATACTCAATTGTTTTTCTAAACATAGACTATTGTAATAATAATAATTCTTTATTAAGTTTGACAAATACAAAAAATGTACATAAAACCATGTCAACAGAAATATACAAAAATAAGTTGCACAAAATTACACAAAATTGCAACTATTGATATCATCATTTATAAATTCTTGTACATTATAATATATTTTCTCCATTCAAAGTTTGTAAATCGATCTTTTAAATTTTTGATTTTTAATTTATTTTATTATGAAATAGTGAGACGCCTATAAAAGAAAGAACTGACTTTGAAACAGTTAATCTAATTTTTTGTAGACGCAAATCAAATTTGGCTCTGGTATTATAATTGTGCAGGTCGCTTCCGCTATTCAGAAAATATCCATTTCCTTTTATAAATAACAAAAGCTGCAGTATATAGATACCCGGAAAACTTAATATACCTAGATCTTCAAAAAGTTGTCTTTTGGGGTTGGGGTTGCAAAAATCTTTTTGCAACCCCACCAAGTATTCTTATTGCACGTTTCTGTGTTCTGAAAATTCGAACAGCATCAGTAGAATTACCTCACAGAATAACGCCATATTGAATATTCAACTGTTTGTATGCAAAATACACTATTTTTGCTATATGTAGAGATATCTCTTGATTTTGTAGAGCATAAAATTGTAAGTATTAACTTTATTTGCTACATATTTGACGCGCTCCTGCCAATTTAATTGAGCCTCTAGCACAAATCCTAAAAATTTAGCATAGATAATGTAGTATCAGCAACTTTCAAATTTAACCTTACACCCTACCTTCAACAATAAAAAGTTGTGCATTGGGTAATGTAACTTCTACCAGCCTGTGTATGTCATGAATGAAGTCACCGTTAATTTTTAATTGAAAACATAGCTCTAAAATCTTCATTCTTTGTAGTTGTCTTATTTCGATCTCTTTAGTGAGGAGTTTCAGTTTTAATGATTAGGATGGTATCGATTTACATGTCTAATTGCAAATTTTATTAGTAATAATTTAAAATTTGTTTGTTTAGAAATCGTAAGGGAGATCCTTGAGACGCGTGCTGAAATATACCGTGCAATGAACGATGAACCAGTCGAGAGAATATGCGAGGAAGAAGATGAATTGCAGCAGGACATTACATTGGCTCAACATAACGCGATACTGGAGAGTGCAGCACAAGTTGCAGGTAAATTCGCGTGATCCATTCAACTCTTACATGACACGTGAAAATGCTATGTCCGAGTTTTGTTTCGAATAGTTTCGTAGGTAAATGAACTCTTACACTACTGTTTAGCAACCCAGATATTTATTGATTTATTGCATCAATGCCACGTGAATATTTTTAAAAGTGCCATGAAATACTAAACATTTAACTAAAGTTGACTTGTAATAAAAATAAAAAAGTAATGCGATTTTGTTTCACAACAATGCACGATTGTGTACACATGGCCAAATACAATATTATAAAAAATTGTCGTCTAGAACAGTGTTTCTCAACCTTTTCTGGCCTGGGACCTCCCAAAATTATGTAAATAATGTCTGCGGCCCCCCTGTATATATGGTGTATCAAGATAATGGGAACACGAGTTTTTTCGAAAAGGCGACGTGGGAGCCAGTAAAATTTATCCACAAAATTGAATGGTAGTATTGAAATTTTACAGAAATTAAGTACAGGATGTCAAGGACAATTCCGAATTTTTAAATGGGAACGTATGTTATATTGGATATCTTTGGATAGAGCTTTTCAACAACTTTTACTTAAACATTTTTTTAATATATTTTACGGTTAACAAAAAACTGTGATATTTTTAAATGACGATTATATTCCCTATAACGACTTGAACAAGTATTTTTATTTACAAGTGTTCAAAATGCCTTCCATTTTAATTTAAACACATTCGCATTCTTACTCTTGTGTTATCTATAGCTCGGAGAACAATTAAAAATATATAATAAAAAATATTGCACTTTCAATTCGTACCTACTTCAAAGTATAACTTGAAGTACCTCCAACGCGAATCATTGTCAGAGAAACCCATCAACCGACACATACAATTTATTTGACCTTGATATAGTCTACTTATAGTTTGTTTCTTTGGTTAAAGCGGAACTAGATTTTCAAATCTAGTAATTTTTATCGATTGAATGAAGCTTTTGATAATTTTGTTTAGTAAAAGCCCATTAACTCATTATAAAGTTAGCTAGTGACAACTTTAACGTTTGAAATAGCCTGTAGTTTAAATTAATTGTCAAAATAAGTATATTATGTATAAAAATAAGTAGAATTTTAATTTAATTTATGTTATGAAAAGTATATTTTTATGAATAAAAATATAAGATACTCGTATTTATAAATATAAATAAAATTTATATCTTGCAAGATTGAGTGCATTTTTATTATATTTTCATGTTTCGATCTTGTATGACTTCTCGGCCCCCCGACGAAGCCTTCACGGACCCCCAGGGGGCCACGGCCTCCCGGTTGAGAAACGCTGGTCTAGAAGGCCTTGAATTTATTTTTTTATATGTTGGCAATTCTGTGGTACTTATTGTTTTTGAGTATTTACTTTCGTTTTTGTTGTTACTTTTTGGAAGTAGGAGGGAAATAGGATCAGTGATGGCCGTGTAAATTTCTTGGGCACAGTTGCATAAAGCGTTGTTAACCATGTCGTCAGGTAATCACGTCGTTAGGTAATCACGTCGTCTGGTAATCACATCGTCAGTTTATGAAACTGTCAAATATTTGATAATGCCTTGATGAAAACAATTTATTATGTACTTTTTTTAAAATGTAATATGTTATTGGCTAGATTGGCAATGCTTTCAGCGACACTTGACGACATAATGCATAGTTAACTACATTGTCAGACTTAACAACGCTTTATGGGTCATAATGTAAGTTACCTCATTATTGACGCGTAAACATTTGTAAAGTAAACAATGTAAGCAATATTTTGCACATGCGCAATTATTTAATTACAAAACCCCATTAAATATACATTTTTAGAAACACTAGAAATTTAATAACAAAACAATTTAAAAAGAAAAAGTATAAAAAACTAGAACAAGTCGATATGCTTAGAAATATTAATATTAATAAAATCGAATATATTTCCTTATTTAGATGTTATTGGACTAAAGAACAATTGGACTAGATTGGTACTAAACAACTAAAATTAACCTCACTTTTTGAAAATTTATATGTTTACATTATTGACATAAATTTACACGTATAGGTAAATAGTTAAAAATACATGTAATCGGCCATCACTGAATAGGATTAATGTTGTACATAACCTAAAATTAAACCACTGTATTCTAAAAAAAAAATCAAAACCTTTATACAGTGTTATTTTACGAGTATTAAAAAAAACTGCACTTTACTTTTGTTTTAATGTTAAAAATTAATAACATATTTTACTAATAAATTTAAATGATTATCTAAATCAGTGGTTCCCAACCTGTGCTCCGCGTGTACTTCTCAGGGGCTCCGCAGCCGTTCCAGGAAATGAAATAAATAAAAATTGAATAAAATCAAAAGAATTAGAAACAAAAAACAGAATCAATATAAGAAAATTGGAAATTACATTCTGAAAGAAAATGGGCTTTAGGGGTGAAATTATTTTAAAAAAAAAACTCAATAAGTTTCTAAAGATTTTAAAAAGACACTTATATGCCAAAACGGAATGTTATCTCAATAAACATAGGAAATGCGAAGCGTTCTACAATTGACCCCGAATGTAGATTTAGGGCAAAATTCTGAATTTCGTTCATAAAGTCGATATCTTATTGGTTCCAGAAGATACATACATGGAGGAATCCTTGAAATCATATTTCACCATATTTCACCCACCCACCCCTCGGGCGTCGAATTTAAAGAAATGTCTTGTTTTTGGGTGCTTACATCATGGAGGAAAAATGCTTTCCGAATTTCATGACTATGTCCAAAGGACGTTTTATAGAATAAAAAATAGCAATTTACTTACGGGGTTCAATTAAATAAATATGTTAAAAAGATATTTTAAGTTTTTAACAGTTTTAATCCCGAAACACTCCCTTAGAATGAGAATTTTGAGATGCTATATGTTCTCTGTTCGAATCCTAGTTTTAATCTATTATCATACTAAATTTGATTAAAATATGTCAAACTGTTTTTAAAAAAGATTCGTCAAAAGCAAAAATAAATAAACCAAAATAATAAAGTTTATAAATATCGGCAAAAATAAAAAAATATAATATAGATGTTGTCTGGTTCTACATAGACTAATCATAGTTTTGCTAAATAACTGAATAAAGATAAATGCTGTTTACCGACAATATTTGAACCGAACATTTCCGATGCCGCCCGAAGAGCCACTATCAGAATATAGTCATCCAATAAACTATTGAACGAAAATTCCTATCCCCTCACTGCATATTTAATATATATTCCAATGGTCCAATATAATTAAAAACAAAATTATTAATTTCTCGTTTCTAGTGGGACTTTTTAGAGATTTTCGTTATGACTTTTTTCTAGTTATGATGTAGGCATTTCCTACCTGTATGCAAAATTTCAACTCGGTAGCATATCTGGAAGTGGGTTAGAATTTCCGGACATACCCACAAATATTCAGTTTTATATATAAAGATTTCCAGCCAAGTTCTTTTAAATTTTAAGTTTCAAAAAGTGAATGTGACATGTTTGGATAGGGGCACAATTTTAATGTTTGCCATGGGCGCAATTTATGTATACATATGTTAGAAATATTACCATATATTGACTCTTTTTTTTTTTTTATTTAATGGCCTTTGCTGCTGTGGCAATTAGCCAGGACAATTTTTAATTGAGAAAATTTCCATGCCTGAACGGGATTCGAACCCGAGACCTTCGCAACGCAGAGCATATGTGTTACCACTACGCTACGCCGGTGGGCTATTGACTTATTATATTATTATATATTGACTGGTGATTACGGGGGCCCTTGATTTAATAGTTCATCATTATTAATTATTAAATGTTATTTGATATAACAAGTGATTATTTAATGGCGAGACGACGTCACTGGAAGTTTTAATAATTTGCCGTTTCATACACATCGTAGCAGGCGATTATGCGCGCATGCGCGTAGTAGACACTTCCACATCTCCAAATTATTGACTCAATGATTTCCGGCAGAGCCATTCGTTGCCGGCACGTAAAATTCGGTGACGTCGTCTCGCCATTAAATAATCACTTTATACACTCAAATAATCTAAAGTATTTTTTTATTTTTTAACTTGTCACTACTCTTGTGTACTGTCTACTGTTTACTGTCTTCTAATGGATAATGTAAATCACTATATTGTTTAAAATTTATTAAAGCGTATTTACCCAAATTATTTTTACCGAAACATGCACTAATTCATTCACGGCCTAATAGACGCCTTTTTTTCGATCATATTGTATTCATTTGTATATGTTTAATAAATATTTAAATTGTTAATATATAAAATTTTTGTTTCAGCACTAGAGGGGCCGAAAGAATAAATACTGTAAGTATGTGATTTTTTAAAATGTTTTATTTGATATCTATTATTATTTTTTAATTATGGAGTTCTGCTACTATGGCCAGAATGGATTAGAATCCACAATATATAATACTAGCAGACATACCCAGCGATGCTCGGGAGAAAAATAATTTATCAAAAATATTTTAATTCGGAAAAGTAAATGATTGCTGAACAATCAAAAAATTCAAATTATTTCAATGATGGGTTAAATACCAACATACGTTCGATTTTAGTTATTTAATTTAAGAACGTTTAATTTATCAAAATAGTTTTATGTAGGCTTTTAACAATGTACGATCTCTCATCAATTGGTACGTGTAACATGTAAACAGCACTCATTCAGCAGTAACAATATTTTTACTTTTAACGGTGTCATTGTTGCTTAGGCGGTAATTCTATTGCGCATGTCAAAAACAAATATGAGAAATGATAAGTAAAAGATATAGTGTAATAAAACACAATATTGAAGGAAAGTTTCAATGATAGTATTTAATATAATCAATATAATAATATACAAATAACAAATAATCAAAACACAATTTAAAATTTAGTTCAACTAAGCACAACTTGAATTATTAAACCAGCACCGTAGCAACGGGGTGGCGTCGGGGTATTTTCCAGGGGCGCGAGGTTTGATAAGGGCGCGGGGTCTCATAAGGGACGCCATTGCGGGTGAAAACCTTTTTTTTGCTCTTCACTTGAATTTGGGAGGTAAAGACCTTTTTTTTGCTCTTCACTTGAATTTGGAGGTGAGGACATTTTTTTGCTCTCAATCACTTAAATTTGGGAGGTGAAGACCTTTTTTTTGGTCTTCCTTCACTTGAATTTGGGAGGTGAGGACCGCTCTTAATTTGCTTTTGGGGAAGTAAATTTTATCAATTTACTTCATTTGTCAAGGGCGCCGAAAACATTGCTACGGCTCTGTTTTAAACCAGTAGTATTGTTAACCCGCTGGCACCCACTCTACCGCCAAACGATCATACTGACCAGTTTAGCAACTACCAATACACGCATCAAATTAATTTATTTACTATGATGTTATTTCTGTGATTACTTCTGATCTATAATCGATAGGTACATTTAAGGACATATAAAATAGGACACCTTTTTATTCTAGTGTGTATATTTTTTCTAAAATTTATTTGTTTAAATCAGGTTTTCTAATTATGACACTGTCAAACATTAACTTGTCAATATATTGTCAACGCTGCAAAACAGGTATGCCCTCCATTAATAATTTTGTTAAGGCTAACATAATTGCTAAAGCGGAAGATGGATTGTCGATGCAGCGAATTGCATGCTTTTATAAATAAAACTGATTTTTCGTTAGTAAATTCTCTTGCCAATCTTTAAAGGTAACGACGATATTCCACAGCCAACTGAGCGTTATAATTTTCGCCGAAAATGAAAACTTATATATGATAATTGTGAGTTATCTATTGACATGCGATATATGTTCTATGGAACTTTTTTGTAGTAATATTAAACCGTAAAAGTCTGTCATATATATTTTCCGTTAAGCCGTCGTAACGATGTTCCACACGCAAGACTTTCCGACTTATTTCCGTCCATAGGCTAAAAACAGGTACACCATTTAAAAACAGATAATTTTTTGCACCAATAGTTCCTCAGGGTCCTAAAGAGTAACTGTGCAAAATTGGGTACAAATCGGGTAAACGGCCTCCTAGGTCGTTCAACGGAAGAAAATGCATATTGATCCGAACCGAAATAGTAGAGCCTACTTCCGGTATCAAGCCTGTTTCCATGGATTCCAATATGAGATTGGATCCACAGGATGACTATTTGTTTTCCAGTGGATAGTGCTTAGTGGAAGTTATTCTAGATTTGGATTGATATGTGGTCTTCAGGATATAGTTTTTGCATGCTTCTTAAAACTCAATTTTTGATCTTATTCTTTATTCGAATTTTATGAATTATACTAAGGCAGTTAGCTAGGAGTAAATAAAAACTGATAGTAAAATTTAAATATAAAGTTACGAGCATGTTTATTTAATAAAAACAAACGAGACGAATAACATATCATTATCATATTTCAATATCAAACTTTACCACAAACAAAACATTAATACGAAGGCACCTGCTTGTGACTGGCCCCAACTATGGCTAAGAGCGGGACACGTATTTTTGCATCCGAGGGTGTGTCCAATATCGCGAACCATATCAAATTCATCTCAACACGGGATGTTACTTAGGCATTGTGTATGCAGCTGCGGCATTACCATGCTCTGAACCCCTGTCTGTACACTCTGATATGTATGCACAGTGACGACTTGCTTAGGGGATTAAAAATTATGCACTCTCTAACACGGATCATATACCAAACTTGTTTGTGCAGGTTCATTTTTGGATATACAACGAATTTGGTTTTAATAAGCTGGACTAAATGTACTTGCTACTGTTAATAATTAATAAAAATTTGCTTACTAATGTTAAAGAAGAAAATGATAAAAAAGAAAAAATATATTTTCGTCTAAAAAAACATTTTTAGGGATTTATAGGCTTTATAGGGATTTGTATGACCACCAAAAAACCCTTATAAAAATCATACGTCTGTCTGTCTACCTGTCTATGCGGTAGAAATTTTAGCCAAATGGTTGAACGCAGAAAGTTGAAATTTAGAAAGCTTGTACAACTTTGACCCACAAATAGGAAAATTATCTGAGTTCGAAAAATGCAGCGTGGGGTAAATATAAATATATATGTATTTAATAGAAAAATAAATATATATTTTTTTAAATTTTGAGTAGTGTATAATTTAATTTCTTAAAGCGTGGATATGCAAAAAAAAATTGAAAAACGTATTTTTTATATGGTTTTCGCAATATGTTTAAATATATATCTAAAATCTTTTGTCCCCCACCTTATTTCAAAGAGGGGTTGATCTAAATATCTGAAAAAGTCTAAATAATGATCATTGATATGAACAGGAATAGTTCAATAGAAATTTTTGATCAGATTAGTTTTCTAAAAATATCGATTTTGATGTCGTTGAAAAAGTTTTTAAAATTTCTTTATTTCAATGCATTTTTTATTTATTTATTTATTTTCTTTTTTTCAAAAAATGTGCTAAAAAATACTGTGCCAAACACCTTAAGCATGAGGGATTAAACTAAAAATCTGAAAATATTCTAAATAACGTACATTGACAATACCATACGATTAATTATTTTAGGAAATTATTGCGATTTTCTTGCTTTTTGACAAAATTAATTATTTTTTTAATTCATGGCTAAATTTTGAGTAATAATGTTTTTTGTATTTATAGCTAAGGTAGTGGATGTTTTCTTTTGAAATTAAAAATATAATAAAAAATGTTTCAGAAAAAAAGTTCTTCCTACCATTGTTATATGCCTTGATTCGACCTTTTATTTGAATTATTTAGTTTTTTGTTTTTAAGATATCAAAGAGGTATAAATCATTCATATTAGTGAAATGATGGCGAAACTTGTATCGAAGATAATTTTCCGCTATACTGATATTATATTTAGTGGACCCTTAAGTGACTGATGAGACCAATTTCGGAGTGGCAGTCTTTATTGCAGTGAGGGCATATAGTTCCCTAGGGCAAAGGGTTGTGCTGTTTTTTTTTTGCTTTTCTTCTTCGTCTTTTCTCTTCTTCGTGCGCAAGGCGATTGATTTCAAAATTATTGGATGCCACTTTTATGGTATGTCGCCAAGCTGGTCGATCGCGGGGTTGAAATACTTAAACGATTAGTGAAATACTTATAAATCAAATAACACATTGTTAATAATAAGAAATACGTTTCTAAAATTGAAAAAAATTGAGCCATTTATCAATATATTTACTTTTTATTTTCATTAATTTAAGAAGACTTAGATACAAAGGCAATGCAGACAGAATCGCTGGAGTTTTTAATTTAAATGTTATTGTTAGTGAATATTCCGCGTAGTATTCGACGTACGTTCACTATCTCACTTTCCACTACATGATCATGTATGCATTCATGTTATAGCTTGCTAATATTGTCAAACATAAAATTTGTTGTTTATATGAATTTATATTTTGATCACCTGTTTTAAAAATTAATGAAATTGAAAAAATAATGGGTATTATTGACGTTATATGCATACATATTAATCTAAGACACTTCTGTTGTATGTCTCCGGTTTGATTTCCAAAACTCTGGCTTTCAAAATTTTAACCGAAAATAATCATTACCCTAAAATAACAACAAAAAAAAACTTGAACAAAAAAGATATCCAATCTCAAAACCAGGTCTCTGCTGATGAAAAAGTCGAATCTTTGGATTTCAAAAGACGAAAAGGTGACCATAACTATAATTCATATTTGCTCAACACGAAACCGAGTTTTCGTATTTATCCAATTAAACGCAATATTGAATCTAAAAGGAATGAATTATGGCAAAGGTATTTCACTTTCGTTACAACCTACGTGCATAACATTTAAAACAGTCGTAGTAAATTTTTATTTCTTTTATCACTTGGTATATCTGAATATTTAAGTGATTTAATATCGGGTGTGTGTATGTTTTGTGGGATTGCGTGAGTCATCCAATTTCACGACTACTGCGAACTGCGAATTAAACTCGCAAACCAAAATCATAAATAAGCCATTTTTAGGACGCCTGACGTCAGTTTTATTTTTTCAAGGTTAGATACGTATATTGTGGAAATGTTTTCATTATCAATTAAAACTGTATAAATTACTTTATCAAGGATATTTGTTAGAAACTAAAAAGATATCTCAAACCATAGGTTTAAAATAGATATTATTTATTCTCCTTTGTTAATATGCTGTGACTACAGGGGCGCACACAGATTTTTGGCTTGGGGGGGTCCAATTATACATAATTTTTATAAACACAGGGCATGATTTCAATTTCAAGTGAAGAGCAAACAAAAGGTCCTCCTTTCTTAATTTTAAGTGAAGAGCAAAAAAAAAGGTCCTCACTTCTAAATTTTAAGTGAAGAGCAAAAAAAGTCCTCACTTCTCACAGTACGGGGGGGGGGTCCGGAATATTTTTTTTTTTTCGGTTAAAATAGGTTATCATATTTTAATATGTCAAATCCGTGAGTGAATATACAGCTGACAATATGACACGCACGGTTCCATGGATAGTCGATGGCGATCGACATATAATTCCATTTGGGCGGATGATCTGCGTACAGTAATCAGTGCCATTGAGGGGCTATTAGAATATCGTAACGTGCTGCTTTCATCGCGATATGCCCGCACTCAATATTTCACGGTATGCAATGGGGGTCGCTGCAGCAAGTGTTTGTGGCAGATACAGGGACAATCAAACTTTTAGCAAACAGTACATTTTAAATAATGTTTCAATACTTATTGTTTGTAATTCCATCGACATATACTGATATTTCTCTGGGCAAATTTTTATTTTCTTCTTCAGGCACTATAACATATCTGCAGAGAAAAATGTACACGTCAAAAATGCACACAGAAAAGTGCACACAGTCATAAGTGCTCACACGAAAACTCCTCACACTGAATTATGCTCACATGGAAAATTCCCCCACACCAAAAATAACGCATAGTGATAAATGCTCACACGGAAAATTACCCACTTTTATAAATCTAATATGAATATTAAATGTTCTAATATAAAAAAAAAAATCACATTAGTTTAATTCACTGTATTGATATCTGACCGAAGTCAACTGCTTATTTCTGGCTGAGTTGAGGTTCTAGCCATACCTACGCCCGAGAAGCTACGGACCACCCACATTAGTTGAAAAGCAACAATATACTGTGTTTTTAAAAGCAGATATATGTATTATATTAATTAAAGATGGAGGCGGGCCATAGGGCATGTGGCCCGTCTCGAAAATACGAAAATGCATTTACTGGAAGTACTACCGAACATTTCACACACTGATCTTTCTGTGCTAACAAGTAATGAATTTTTAAGTCCTCTATATGCGGGTTCAAATCCTCCCACCTCCTTCGGATATTGTGCAATCAGCTCTGGGGTCGACCCAGCGTCATGTATTTAATACATAAAATGAGTACCTGTTTATACATGGATAATAGACCCGGTCGAAACGACACACTGACCACGTGACTTTCATATCTATGGCCCGCGGTCTAGAAATGGAGAACTTAACTTCTCTACGCCAATACGCCTATATAGGCATTGGGAACTTATTATTTATCATTTATTTATTATAATTATTAACTCAAAAACTAACTAAAAAATTTAAATATTCCGCCCCTAAAATTTGCCGCCTCTATAAGATGCAGTCCGATACACCCCTTGCACCCTCAGGTTGCGGTGGCCTTGCCCAACACTAACTACACGCGCAGGCTTCACAAGTTGTCACGACATATTGAACTGTAAATTTTTACGATATAGCCCAGTGTTTCTCAACCGAAAACTCACCGCGGACCACTAATAATAATTATTGGTTCATTTTTTGTAAGAAAACAAATATATTTAATGTGCTACTAAATACATTTATTCCATTTTTAGAAAATCACAGAAAGGTTAAAGAAATGAAGCAAATTATAAATTATTTACATAAAAAATGTGCATAAAAAATAACAAAATAACTGCAAAAAAGCACATACAAAAACTTTCGCGGACCACTAAAATTTTTCTGCGGACCACCTGTTGAGAAACACTGATATAGCCAGCGTAAGATTTGAAAGTGCTAATTTTTATCCCTTGCCAATTTTTTCACTCTGGGGTGGCGGGCACTTTCCAAACCTAGCCTATGTTATGCGCGTACTCCGTTTACCCCCTTGCACCAAATTGGTTACAATAGCAATTTTTGAGATTTGCTGGGACATAAAAACCACAGAACAGAAGACTCAAGACGCGACATACCCATGTTAAAAATTTTGACCGTACGACCTGCACTCTGCCAAATCATCCGGAACTAAAACCGTGGAACCGCGAAATTTGAATGCTTATTTGAATCATATACTGTTTATTCTTAGTAAGAATTCTACAATTGTTAAACATGTACAGATTTCTTGTTTAACATAAGACT
This sequence comes from Liopterus haemorrhoidalis, assembly GCA_963971575.1. Classification (NCBI taxonomy): domain Eukaryota; kingdom Metazoa; phylum Arthropoda; class Insecta; order Coleoptera; family Dytiscidae; genus Liopterus; species Liopterus haemorrhoidalis. Next base: position 40,446,050 of record OZ020611.1, on the reverse strand, counting down.
TTGCTAAATAGATCCAAAAATGTTATGTCCAAGAAAAATGTTTAACAATAAATTGCGATACTTAGGTAATTAAATGTACAGCAAATAAAACTAAACTAGCAGACCCCTTGCCAACAACGTTGGCAAACTGGTAACGAATAAAAATCAATATAAACAGGAATTAATTATTAAAATTTGCATGATTCTGCGTATATTAACAAAACAAAAACGTTTCTTGATTATACCTAGGAAATCCTAAAAAGTTGCTTAATGCGTGTCGTTTCAAAATTAGTAACGCGCCGGATACAGCCCGCGGGCCATATGCTGGACATCAATGGTATAGCTGTTTCGGATTATACCTAGGTAATCCTAAAAAGTTGCTCAATGCGTGTCGTTTTAAATTAGTATCGGACCGGTCAGTCCGCGAGCGTAAAATCAATTATCACAACATCCTTTCATCAGGTAACCAAACGTACTGGTAAGTCAGCTTTGTCGAGGTACGTCGTTTCCCCACTCAATTCGTGGCCGCCCGCTTGCCGCAACACCCGCTAGCACCGAGGAACTTAGCGTTACATACACACAGAAATTAGGGCTTTTATATATATAATATAAAAAATTTTCATATTTTTATTTTATTTTATATCTACATACTACAACAACAAAAACATATTGGAAATCCCTGTTTTTATCAGTGACCACAAACACCTGTGAGTCCGTGTCGAATGCCCCCTGCCGAATGTGGAATCAGTGGTGGGCCACATAGGCTGGGGTCGGTGAACACCCCTACAGCTACACAACACGCAGATGACATTTGCGACACAAAATCTGATTAGATTCAAATGTGTGCTTCGATTAACTTCTGAGGGTGTTTTTCAATGGTGTTCCCGCAACATAAACCCCAATCAGGTGTTTTTGTAAAGCTGCATATTTGCTGAATACGTAATCATCTTTTAAGTACTATATTGTTTGATTTTGGAAAACGTAAAAACATAGGGAATTTTTTTAAATTTTTTCTAATTTATTTAACCCTCAGATAGAAACAATAATTTAATTGGTGTACATGTTAAGGATCGAAATTCTAGGTTTGGATGGTAAAATTAATATAAAAAAATTGATGTCAAGTGGGAATTTTCACACATTTCAGGGTTTTGTAAGTATATAAGTGTAAGAAGTCAACAGAATGCTGGATGTTTAGGAATATTTATTCTATAATCACATCAAAATCAACCATTTTTGATAATAATTTTTAATCGATAGTTGAGTATTAAGAGCTTCCATTTAATTTGTTTGAACTAAATTTAAGTAACTTGCGAAAATTACGTCATTAGAAAATATAAATTAAAAAATCCTAGCGATTTTTTTCTGCATTTGCTTCGTATCTAAGTCTTCATGAAATTAATAGGAAATATATTGAAAAATGGCTTCCATAGCGCGTTCATAAGATTTAAGTTCATTTTATTTTATATATTAGATTTAACTGTTTTGGTTGTAAAGTGATTCAGTGTCTTCGAACGCTCAACTGTGATTCTTAAATCACATTGGTGGAGGGATACTACTACCGTAGATCACGTACAGCAGAGGTGTTGACTTCCGCGGCAAAAGATACTCTTGTTTACATTTTGATTTATAAGTATTTCACTACTATAAATTATTTATTCTTCTTTGATAGCTTACAAACAAGACTTATAATGATAGGCCAACTGATCGAGGTCATGTGTGTAAGTTCTTTAAAAACACTCGATTAAGACAACTCGATTCTCAGCAGCTAAAATTTTCTTATTATATTTTAAATATCAAAAAAATATACACTACCTTAGTCATAAATACAAAAAATCCATAACATTATTAAGCATAATTTAGCTATGAATTAAAAAAATAATTAATTCTGTCAAAAACACAAAAACTGCAATATTTACTGAAAAACTGAAATCTGATAAAAAATTCCTCTCGCACGTTTCCGGTTAAGATGAATTTACATTACTTAGGCCCAGTTGCACAGTAACCGCTTAAGTTTTTATTTAGGCTTAAGTTTTAGTTTATGGTTTAGTTGTTGCACAGTTTCAGTTTTTGGTTTAAACTTAAGCTTAAACAGGAAAATACTTAAGCGGTAGATTTGTTTGGTTTAATCCAAAATAAACTGTCAAATAGGACAGGTTATGTGTCATATTAAAATTGATCAGATTAATTTGATTGAATGAAAATGTTATATATTAATATATTTCGCCGCATACCCGTCTATAGTCATCGGTATGATTATATTAATCAATGAGATGATGAAAAATTTTACAATAGATTTCAAGTAAATAGTAATATTAAGTAAATAAAGTTGTAATTCAATATTATGTCATATTAAACATTTAATTAACCATCCTACTAATAGGTAAGTTAGTGCCTTGGTACACAAATACCTAATATTTTATGAAATAATATTTACAGGAACCACGCATTCACTTCAATACAAATCCTACGATATTATATTATTGGAAGTATGTTAATGGTAAGGGAGTTTACTGGTTGCCATAAATCTACAGCTTCAAAAGATATAGGAAAAATATCGAGAAATATCTCAATTTGTACCTTGCGTCATCAATATATTAAAATGCCTAATATTCAAATGGAACAGTGTAATGTACGCGAAGACTTTTGCTATATCGCACGGTTTTTTCAATTGATTGAACATTCTTCCAGATCTAGAAACAGATGTTAATTTTATAAACAATATACCTAATACAGTAATAATTCAAAACAGAAAATATAATAATAACATTCGAGTTAGTAGTACAGGAAATGAAGCATTTTGGCTCGCAATTTTTTCGTCCAGCATGGACTTAAGTGAAATTTTCACAGAAGGTAGGGAATAGCCCAAGGATCATTTTCTACATCATGCCGGTGTACGCTAAAACCTTGGGGGTGGTTGCCACCCCATCTCGGGGGTGGAAATTTTTTACTACATTTTAACTATAGGAATCGATGGGAAAAGTAATTCTAAGAAAAAAATGTTCTTTACATTTTCTTCGTAAAACTAATATTTTTTTAGTTATTCGCGGTTGAAAGTAACAGTTTTTCGATGAAAAAATCGATGTTTTTAAAAAGTTTTTTGCGAATAACTCAAAAAATACGCATTTTATCAAAAAAACTGTAGAAAGCAAAATTGTAGCTTTTAAAAAAACAAACAGAATCCTTTTTTTATTAATTTTCTACGACCAATACGAACCGAGATACGGCATGTTAATGGTTAACTTTTTTTCGCCAAATGCATAATTTTAAAGATTCAAAGTCAAATAACAGGAAAAATTTGCATTTTTCGAGGAAAACTCATTGAATCTTTTTTAAAGTATTTCAATAGACCTTTCAAACAAAAAAAACAAAAAAGTCTCTAGCATAAAAATTAAGCGACTTATGATCAAAATAAGGTCGGTACGTACTTTTTTCTACGAAAAAATCAGTGAAAACAACCCGCTATTTACCCCTCTAATTCAAATTGATCCTCACCCTTCCGTGATTCTCTTCATATATGTATTTTCAGTACACCCAAGAAGTTTGACCAATTTAAAATGCCTAATTTTAGAAAAATTGGAGTTTAAAGAAAAAACTATTTTTTGCGATTTCGTATTTTTCACCCTTTTCTTCAAAATATCTCCGAAATTACTGGAGATACGAAAAAAATGATAGAGCACTAAATTGTAGCTTTTTTAATGACTTAAATTTTCCTGTGCATATATTTTCTGTATAGTGAATATTTGGCGAGATATAGCCGTTTAAAACCTATATTTACAAGCGAACACCACCTTATTCGAGCCCTTCAAACTCACCCCATTTAAAAACTAAGGGATCTTAAGGAATTTAATTTACATAGTCTTATAGCTCTTGAAAAGCTCTACAAAATCATTTTGAAAAAACTTTCTATCGGTAAAAATGAAGGAGCTATGTTTAAAAAACCAATACATTTTTTTTCGAAACATTCGAATAGCACGGTTCGGAGCGTAATAATCTACAATTTTCGGCAGTAATACGTTACATGTTCCACTTTTTCCATTCAAACTAAAATTTGAAGTAGAGGGTGAGATGAGCCTAATCCCAAATTTTTATGCAAATCGATGAAAGACGAAATAATTTTTTTAGGATAAATAATTTTTTTTATATCAAGCTCTAACAAGGGTGGGTTTTTAAGGGTTGAAACATTAGAAATTGTATTCCAAAGCATGAAACAATCATTATTCAACTAATCCAAACCAAATTTTGCCCAGCTTAAGGTTTACAACGTTATTTTATAATTTTTGACAATTAGGGGTAGTTTTCACCCTTAAAAAATAAACAGTACCCATGAGCATGATATAAAATTTGAAGTAGAGGGTGAGACGAACCTAATTTCAAATTTTTGTGCAAATCGATGCAAGATCATTTTTTAAGATAAATACTTTTTTTTACATTAAGCTCCAACAATGGTTGAAACATTATGAAATTGTATTCTAAAGCATAAAACGATCCATATTTAGCTAATCCAAACCAAATTTTACCCATGTTAAGGTTTAAAATGTTATTTTATAATTTTTTACAATTAGGGGTAGTTTTCACCCTTAAAAAACAAAAAGCGTACAACGGCACAATGTAGAAAATGAACTAGAGGGTGAAATGAGCCTAATTCCAAATTTTTATCCAAATCGATGCTGGACGAAAAAATTGCCAGGTTTTGTCATTTTTTGAGCTTCATTTCCTGTACTATAGGAACAATAATAAATGTTTATTTTTCTAATTTATAATGTATAAATAATAAAATTCTTTATAAATGTAAATATCTTGTCTATGACCTGCCGGTAATTTAAAATTTATTAATTCTAACTCTTTTTCTGAGCATTCTGCCATTGAACCACCTCCAGTCACTTTCAGTGAATACTTATTGTCGGCTTTTTTTTTTTCTTCTTGTACATGTTTTAGTTTTCTTTCATATATATATTTTAATATTCTGCTTCTCTGTAAGAGTGACCGATTACATTGAATACATCATGTATGTTCGTCCAAGGAGATTTTTTTTCTTCCACAACATTTAATTTATTTTTTTACACACAATAATATATTGTATTTATATTTTTTAAATAAATTTTATAGAAGACCAACTCATCTAATAAGTTCGTCGTACATTTATTTTTACGTTTCGTTTACCGTATTTTCCATTGCTGGTAAAATTTGCATTATTTGTATAATAAACTACTTGACAAGTGACATTGACACATAACATTGACAGTTATGTTTATATTGAATTTCAAAATTTCCCCGCCAAATATTCATTTTCCATATTACCAACTTTGTGAATTTATCACATCAGTTGGCTTAGCTAAGTATTTTTATATTTTTGACTGTGCAACATCTGGCGCTTAAGTATTTGGTTTAAGCTGAAGCTTAAGGTTTAGCTAAACTCATACTTAAGTGGTAACTGTGCAACTGGGCCTTAGAATTTTTTCAGGTTTTTATTTTAACCCCTTTCGGATAAAGTGCGCGGAACAGTGAAAAAATCGTAAAGCATTTTTTTTCTCTCTCTGATTTACTTCAGAATATGTATACTTATATATTTTGAGTCATATATCTCAAAAATAACCTCCATTACAAGCTACGGTTTACCGTTTTTTAATAAGTTTTTTAAAAAATTGATGTGAAGTGTGAATTTTCACACATTTCAGGGTTTCGCAGGTATTTAGTAACTGAATGATGATTATTTGGGATGCCAAATCAAATTTTATGTCAAAATATTTTTTTATGAATTTTAATTCGAATGCCTAATTTTCTAAATATGTGCAGAATTTTTTTTATATAGCAAGGTTCATTACGATTTTGAAAATTGCGCCTATGGATTCCATTGGTTGCTTAAATCATAAGCCTCGCCTTCTGATTTCGTATACATTCAAACATAGAATTAAATTATAATTTCAACACTTCCCACTGGTTATTAAATGCACGCTTTTAAAAATTAAATGCAACATTTACCAAAATATAACTAGAATTTTGACAAAATAAAAATGCAAAAAAATGAAAAATTAAAATTGACAGGAATCGAACTGTAGTTTGCAAATTACGAAACAAGGACACTACGCACTACGCTACGAGCGCTTACTTATCTACTGTGTTACATAGCGTATTAAATATTTAACATATTTTAGTTAAAAACACAAAAAATGCGTTATTTACCGAAAACATAATCTGATCAAAAATTCCTGTTGTACTATTCCGGTTCACACCAATGTACATTACTTAGAATTTTTTCATATTTTTAGTTTAAATCATCTGGGCTACAGGTTGTGGGACAAAAAATTTTTGAACAATTTTGTGGTACAACGTGCGGGTTAAAGAGTTGTATAAGCATGCCAAATTTCAACCCTCTAGGTTTCGCTGTATGGCTACAATTTTTACCGAACAGACAGACAGACAGACAGACAGACGATAAAATGACGGTATCAGGGTTTTTTGGTCATACCTACAAAACCCTAAAAAAGGACTAAAAATAACTATATTTATAGACTCCTCACCCTAAAATTGGTCTATATACAAATAAAAATAAAAATCAGTTCTACAAAGAATGGCAAATGTCAGATTAATAATAATATCTAATATCAAACTAATAACTAATATCAATATAAAGTTTTCTATATGCTACTTTTAAACTCGCGCCCGTTTGGGCGCAAGCCCATACGGGCATTACGGGCGGCAATATGATGGTCGCACTCGGCCTGCAGCTACGATAGTGGCGCTCCTGATGGTACCTAAACTGAAAATGCTAGTCAAATTGAGTGACAATAATAAAAATATATGTTTAAATGTAGACAGAAAAGAAAAACACAAATTTAATAAAATAGGCATCTAATAATTTACTCTCTAATGACATTTTGAATGATTTTTATTTTCCAAAACTGTGCAGTCAGCCTTGGGGTCGACTCAGCTTCAATTATTCAATACTTAAAATGAGTACCTGTTTATACAGGGATAATAGGACCGGTCGGAACGTCACACTAACCACGTGGCTTTCATATCTATGGCCGGCGGTCTAGAAACGGAGAACTTACCTTCTTTGCACCTTATACACCTATCTAGGTGTTGGGATCCTATTATTTTTATTATTACAACATTTTCGAACCCAAAATGCGAGCGTACTAGTTATTTAATACTTGAAATGAGTATTTGTTTATACTAAGCTAATAGGAACAGTCGAAACGACACGATGTCCATGTGACTTTCATATATGCTCCAACTCGGCAATGGGGAGCTGTATTATTAGTAATATCACACATTACCAGCGGCGCAGCCAAGAGGGGGGGGGGGTGCGACGGGCCCGGCCCCCACAAGGAAGAGGTGTCGGACCTTTTTTTTGCTTATCACTTAGATTTTTGGAGGTGAGGACCTTTTTTTTGCTCATCACTTGGATTTTGGAGGTAACCTTTTTTTTTAAAGTGAGAACATTATTTATATCTTAAATAATTCTGTCTTCCAGGCCCCCTCCAAAAAAAATCCTGGTGGCGCCACTGCACACTATATATACCAAGAATGGCACGTCTTTTAAAAATCTCTGTATAGTTTAATATTAATTATTTTTTATAGACAGGATTTGGGTCTTGGGACGTATATGAAGTTTGTGAAATAAATTTGGGGGCAAGAAGGAAGAGAATTGAAATTATCGCACAAAAAGGTTGACAATAATATGTTTTATATTGATTTGACTTTGTTAAATATGTTATATTTAGTTATTTATTTATTATATAATAAAATTTGTTTATATTTTTTAAATTGATATCTGTTTAATTTGCTGAGATTTACTGTTCCTCGATACACCATTTAAAACTGCTGCTTGTATCTATTACTGGCATTCACAAGTTTGAATAAAACAATTTTGCTTTAAAAACAGGTAATTAAAATAACAGTTGCCACAATTATCCTGGTAAATTTTTACAAATAATGTACTAATACACTGCACATTGTTCGGCATAAATTCTGTACCAATTCGTATCAAAACATATAACAAACTATTTCCCAAAATATTTCTATGGTGGATTTTGAATCAAAAAAGTTTATGCAAAAAGCTACTAATGGATTAAATTTTTAAAAAACAAATGTTTTGTTTAATTTATTTTTTTTTTTCTCTCAGTTTGCTGTTACGCGTTTTCGATTATAATCGTGTTCCCTCTTTTTTGATACACTCTGTATATACCAGGTCTACAAGTATGAAATGCGGATTTTTTTTTTTTTTTTTTTTTCTCAAAAGAACAGTAAAAGTTTATTTATTCAAAGTATGCTCCATTAGAAGTTATACATTTTTCCCATCTTTCAGGCAATTTGTGAATACCTCGCCAGTAGAACTCTTCCCTTTTCTCCGCAAATCATTCATCCAGCCATTCTTTCACATTTTCATATGAACAAAAGTGCTGCTCGGCAAGTGCGTGACCCATCGATGCGAACAAGTGGTAATCTGAAAGGGCCAAGTCTGGTGAGTAAGAGGAATGGAGTAGCACTTCCCACTTGAGTGCCTCCAATGTGTTGCAAACTACTTTTGCCTTATGTGATGGAGCGTTATCGTGAAGAAAGATTACCTTGTGCTGTCTTCTTTCGTATTCTGGTCGTTTTATGAGCAGCGAATGGTTCAATTCGATCAGTTGTTGTTGGTATCGTTGGGTATTAACTGTTTCACCAGGTTTTAACAATTCATAATAGACCACACCCTTTTGGTCCCACCACGTACAGAGCATTGTCTTTTTGCCAAAGCGATTCGGTCTTGCAGTTGATGTGGATGGTGAGCCTGGGTTCACCCATGATTTTTTGCGTTTGGGATTTTCAAAATAAATCCATTTTTCATCGCCAGTAATGATACGATGCAAAAAAGACTTGCTTTTGTATCGTGCAAGCAAAATTTCACATGTGTTTTTGCGTTTTTCCATCTGTCTCTCAATCAATGCATGTGGAACCCATCTGCCGACTTTCTGGATCTTACCCATCTCTCGTAGGCGATTGGAAACAGCTTGTTGACTAACGCCTAACTGCTCTGCTAGTTGTTTTTGTGATTGACTATCGTCTTCCTGTAGCAATGTTTCCAATTTTGTATCTTCATATTTTTTTGGAGGTTTTCCATGTTCTTTGTCTGTAAGATCAAAGTCACCACTTTTGAAACGCCGAAACCATCGTTCACACGTATCTTGCGATGGAGCATATTCACCATAAGCTTCTCGAAGCAGTCGGTATGATTCAGCAGCAGTTCAAATGAAAACCAAACAGTAGTACTGTCCGCGAATGCTCTTTATTTGGCTCAAAATTTGACATTTTTAACACAGTAAAACAAAACTATATGATCACTTTTCAAATTATAACCTATACGCATTTGACATTTAATGATAACTTAACAAAACACCATAGGTGTTGAAACTTTGAACTATACATTCTGTTTGCGCGGCAAGTTTGAAAAAAATCCACATTTCATACTTGTAGACCTGGCACATATAAAATATGTATATGTATATAAAGACGCTTGTAGGGAAAAAAAAATTAATGACCAAAATTTACCCAAAGAATCGAATGGTAGTATTGAAATTTTCCAAACAAACCGAAAGTACAGGATATCAAGGACAACTTTGTTTTTTTAAATGGGAGTATGTTATGTTTGGTATCTGGATAGAGCTTTTGAAAATAAATAGGAGCAACTTTTATTACTTAAACATTTTTAATATCTTTTACGGTTTACGAAAAATTGTAATCTGTATAACGACTTGAAAGTTAACTATTTTTAATTACAAGTGTTCAAAGTGCCTTCCGTTTTGATTTTCGCATCCTTACTCTTGATCTATCTGTACCTCGAAGTACATATAACAAATATAAAAATAATTTAAAATATTTCACTTCTCTTGAAAATACAACTTGAAAATGACATATTTTTAACTACTTTAATTTAACAAGATTAAGGATGCGAAAGTTTTAAAATCAAAATGAAACGCACTATGAACACTAGTAAATAAAAATATTATACTTTTCAGTCATTATTGAGATACAATTTTGCGTAAATCGTATAGGACATTTTTAAAAAAATTTAAGTAAAAATCAAGTTGACATTGGTTTCCCGTACTTCCGATTTTTACCGGAAAATTCCAATACCACCATTTGATTCTTTGGGTGAATGATTTTCCCAACTTGTTCACAAATCGCGGTTTCGAGAAAAATCGTGTTCCCTCTATCTATAACAGTGTTTCCCAAAGGGTGTGCGGCATATTAGTGAGACGCAAAATTTTCCAAATATGCCGCGAATTCTTAAAAAAAAAAAAACTAGCGCCGTGATTATTTTAACATCATTGTCCAAATATACGTACAATACTATTAATAAGAATAAAGTACACGAAGGATCTTTTTATAACGAATTGAAATTAACATATTCTGAATACAGGCGAGTCTGCATTCAAAATGTCTTCTTCTGTAACTACATAGGTGTGCCGCGAAATTTTTCTTCTTTGGAAAATGTGCCACGAGAGTAAAAAGACTGAGAAACACTGATCTAGATACATAATTTACTCAGCATAAAAATACAATATTTATGCTGAGCAACATATTAAAATCAAATTAAACATTTATTCAATGACATTAAATGTTTGTTACAGATTCCATCCAAGGACATCTCTTCATATAACAATTTTAGTAATTCTTTGTGTTAGATTTTTGTATAATTTTAATAAAATTTATGCACAAAATACAAATATATCAAATATGTTTTTTAAAAATATCAGATATAAAGTAGGATACACCTGTTAATGAGAATGTAACAAATTAACTATATTACAATAAAGATCTATAAATTATTTACTTAATTTATGTGTTGATATTTATCTTCAAGTAAAATGAACGATTTCGAATAAGATTCACAAAGAGTGCAAAAAAATATTTCCCTGAATATCGTAACTGTTATTTTCAGATATTAATGCAAAAATGTTGTGAGCCTTTTTTTCAAACAAATTGGGAATTTTTTATTCAAAATTACGCACAATATGTTGAAACACCGCACCTCGAATAACTCCTTTATTTTAAGAAATACAAAAAATTCTTCAGAAAAAAAGTTAAACTAGATAAAAGGGTCCACTTAAGGACTATAATAAGAATTTTTCATCACTTCCGGTTTCATCGGAAATTGTTTCAACTTTTTATCTAGAATAGGGAATTAGTACTTTATTTTATTTTTTTCTTGAAAGTACAGTGGTACCTCGGTTTTCGTCGATTTTTCGCGAAACATGTTTTCCTCGGTTTTCGTAGGTTGCCTCGGCTTTCGTCGGCGTACCGCGACCCACGCGCTACGTTGTGTTGCGTTGTTTCTCGTTGTGTGAGCATCTAGCCCGCCCGTTGAGCCAAAAAATTCCATTGCTTTCCAGTGTTAGTGTTTTTGTGCTTTTTTTATTGAGAGTCTATTATTAGAAATTATTGTCACGGTTTTCGTCGGTTTCGGATTTCAACGATTGTTTTCGGACGGATTATCGATGAAAACCGAGGTACCACTGTACATTAAATCAGCTTTACAAGGATATCAAAATACCATATTTTAATTTTAACCATTTCAAAATGGCGACCATTTATTTACAAAATAATGAATAACATAAATCGTATAAAGTTAAACATAGCAAGCTTTGAAAATGATTTTGTTACATAAGAAAACCAAATAAAACGTGCAAATTTTCTTTCGTATTAGTACGAGTTTGATATTAAAGGTGATAACATTAAATCGTTTGTAATTATGGCTTACGTACTTTATTCAAATGAAGAAATGACAGATATGGTTCCGATATTCGGGAAATGTCAAACAAATTCTGTTAGGGCCCAGCAACTCTTCCAAGAAAGGTATCCTGAAGGCAAAGGTTAGAAGACCTAGAACATAGCGTAAGAACAGCCATCAAGGAAATTCCAGAGTATATCGTTCTAAATGTAATGGAAGAGTTTTTATTACGAATGAGAAAATGTGTGGATAACAACGGCGGTCATATTGAACATTTGTAAATTTTCCTTAGTTTATTACTAACTTTAGTCATATTTTGTTTTATTGTTTTTCCTAGTTACATAATGTTATATCTTTTTATAATTTAGTTTCTACGATTTTTATGTTATTTATTATTTTGTAAATAAATGGTCGCCCTTTTGAAATGGTTAAAATTAAAGTATGATATTTTGATATCTTTGTAAAGCTAATTTAATGTACATTCAAGAAAAAAAAAAGTACCGATTCCCTATGCCAGATAAAAAGTTGAAACAATTTCCGCTGAAACCGGAAGTGAAGCAGAATTCTTATTATAGTCCTTAAGTGGGCCCTTTCGGCTAGTTTAACTTTTCTTTTGAAGAATTTTTTGTATCTCTTAAAATACAGTTAATTCGAGGTACGGCGTTTCAAACAATCATTTGTATACAGTATTGTCATCTGATACTACCGATAGAGGCGCCACTGCATTGTACATCATGGCTGACGCAGATAGGATATTTTTGACAGGTTCAATGGTATCTTCATGTGATATTTATTGAAATTAATTTATTATTCAATATGAGGGTTGAGTTAAATGAAATTTTCCGTTTTCTCAGTGCCCAAGTAACCTCTAGGGTTATAATTAAAGGTAATAAGGCTTTTTTGCCATGTTTCGGAACACGATGAAAACTTAGGTCTCTATCACGACCTACTTTTGCATTGCAAAGACAAACACAACAATTCACGTTGAATTTAATTTTTTCTTGCAATTTTAAAGACATTTTTTAAAAACTCGCTGTGAAAACAACAGTAAACAAACTCGACTATCCTCCACCTGTCAGTTTCTCAAAATCTCACTAGAGGCGCTTCAGTTATTGTCAGTTAACAATACTCTCTGCCGATTTTACGATTAGAGCACTGTATAACGGAGCCATTTTTAGTTGATCTTCCACCGAAAAGGCTGAATAAAAATTTAATCTGGACATTTATAATAAACATACGTGGCTATGATGTGGTTGTGATGTAAAAAATCTACTTTTTCGTTTGCCTTTTTTGGTATTTGGAAGAGGAAAATAAAACAAAATGTTGGTAAGTCTGAAAGTTAGTTTATTTAATTTCATTATAAGTAATTTTATACAAAAATAAATATTTATGTATTTAGACATGTATAGTTAGAAATTTTTAACTGATATAACCTATTATAACTGGTACCAATACAGGGTGCAACCCCACATTACAGCATGAGGCGCCACTGCAGCAAATGAAAGTTACTGACGACTAATCAGCGAAATAGAGTACTGAAGAAATTACTAGAACAAAAGATGCCAATCTTTCGTTAGCAATTTCTTGAATAAAGAAAGTTAAGTGGCAACCAGGGAAGGGGAGACGCGTAATAAATAGAAAAATTTTAAGTTATAAGCGAAGGAGAGGAATATAAAATTTTTAAGTAATGACCGGGGAGACAAAATTGCAAGTGATGGCCGAAGGTAATCCAATTTTTTCAGGTGATTATCGAGGAATAACCAAAATTTACAAGTGATGACCAGGTGGCGAGAATCTAAAGTTTTCAAATAATGGAGTGTAGAATAACCAGTGGAGACGAGAAATTCAAAAGAGTAGAAAATGTGCCGACCACGGCCCAAAAAACACTCTCTCGGCTCTCGGACTACAAAGCACCACCTTTTTTCCATCGACCTCCGAGCCCGAATCGACCTCTAATAATGTCACATTGACCCCTGGGGGTCCATAAGGACCACTTTGTGGACCCAATCAATCTATTCAGTGATAATAAAGGTTAATAATTTTTAGAAATTTTTATTTAATATATTATACAATAAATTACACAACTAATAAAAATTTTAAAATTTCTTCCAACTTTCGTTAAACCTTCGCTACTGCAGAACTGACCTAAGGACAGCTACCACTTGTAAGGGGCGCTGGAATGACCACAACATATGAGCTGTTGACCATGCTCTTAATAAGCAATGGTACCCCGAATTGGCGTCTACTAACTATAGTAGACGCCAATTCTAGTAGTCATACTGGCCATTCATGTATACAGTTAAATCCGTGGGACTGGCAGTAAAGGACTAGGCAGTTCGTAGACTTCGTTCAACTTAAGCACCACACAGGCCGATGTTACCGGCTCCCATGCGTAGAAACTATAATTCGTTTATTACGTTATCAACAGTTAGTTTAACACATTACAGTGGCGTTACTTACTTTGATTTGGGCAAAGGTAACTTTTAGCTGCCTATAATACGCATACTGTTCTGCGCAGGGCCTGGGACAGTGATTCACCTTAAAAGCACTATCTTAGGTTATTGTTGATAACATTTCTATTTATTTTTTATAAACCACATAAAATTAAATTATATTTTAAAGTGAATTGAAACATGGTAACAGTGCAAACAGAGCAAAAGTGGAAACTCAGGGCGTAGTATAGGCAGCTAAAAGTTACTTTTACCTTGATTTGTTTTTGACTACGCGTATTATACGATGTTGTGTGTATATTTCCGTTATTATTTATTTCTCATACGTTTGAAGGTATACCGTGTACTAAAATGAGTAAAAATGTATATGAAATACATGATTCTGCGTGTTTGGTATCCAGAACAATTGTTTAAAACCCTTATGTACGTCAATGTGATCAGCTGTTTTCTCACAGAATTGATGACTTAATTTATGATACCCTGTGTCGTTCTTAGGTTGAACGAAGTCTAGCAAAAGAGAGAAAAACAACAATTTTCTAACAGTAAAATTTTATTAAAATATTAAATTATTATGATTAAAATATTTTCTTATCTAATTTAATTAATAAAATATTTTAATCTTAATTTCCGTTGCATGCTATTGACATATAAGGACATGTGCCTTATCCTAAAGGCACTGGATTATACAAAGTAGCGCAAGCCTTTGAAGAAGCCGACAGACCCCAGAGTTTGATTGGCAACATTGCTTCCCCTATTAAGCAAACTAAAGCAGCAATTTTTACGTTCTTGAGTTTGCGTCTGCGCTGTCCTCGTTCTAATTTACTAACCTCCTTTGTCAGCGGTTTGAATATTTAAGGTTAAGTTTCATTTAAATTTATATATTATATCCATTTTATTTAATAAAAATTAAAAAAATAATTGAAATTGTACCACAATTTTGTTATAGTGCATCTTTGACTAAAAAAATCGTGATTACAATGTTTAAAATAAAAATTTTGGTAGTACTAGTTTCTTATTTTTTTACTGTTGGAATCACTGAAAATCATTTGTGTTGGCGACATTTTTAGCCCCAGTATGGCCGCCGTTGCGCTACTTTGTATAATCTAGTGACTTTACCTTATCCCATATCGTTGGGACATAACGCCAATTTACAATATGCCAATTAAGAAGTGACATTACCGTTGGCGGCGCTGTAATTCATGGCAAAATGGCTGAATTGTCTAGTATTCAGCTGTCAATATGCTAACAGGGAACAGGTTAATTTAAGCACAGTGCATTTTTATTTTATGAAAATGTATCTTTGGACTTTCTAACAAAAAATCAACTACAGTCGCGTAGTGCAATATTTCACCACCAGACTGCGTATCCGAGCGTGTCAATTCTCAATAGCAAATCACATATTTAAATAATACCCTGACGTGATTTTATAACAAACTTAATACAAACAAATAACAAACACAGCGTCGTACAAGCGTTCATCCAGTTTTGTCTAGGAATGGGGCGCCTGTTTGCACACAACTCCATTGTAGTGCGATCATAGAGATATAGAGAGAAAACGTAAACATGCAGGGTTTATAGACCAGATAAGTGGAGGAAACAGGTAGACACCATACTTGTAATATCTGTAGTGCAAAAAAACCGTAGTGCTATGGAGAAAAGTATTGGGCTCAACAAACAAGGCTAAGAAGTGACACCAAGCGGATAGAATTTGAACTAGTAGAATGAGTAACTGTTTATTGTTTACTATTTGCTACCTCGTGTTTAAACTTTAATGTTGCAGTTTGTTTGTAACATTAACTTTTGATAGCAACTATTATTCTTTTTTAAATTATTTTGTGTTATAATGAGTTGTCATAACACAAACTGCAGTGTATTTGGTTGTCACTCTAGGAAAAGGAGTGAGAGAAACATTCACCTCCATTTTTTCCAAATGAAAAACAATTTGTGAAAATAATAAATATATTTAGTGTTGTGGAAGAGATAAATAGGTAAAAAAGCATGGTAAAATGTTATTAATACGGGGAAAAGAGTGAGAGTGTGCTAAAAGCATTTAAAAGCTACATATTACATCAATATTGTTAACTTATTAATATTTAACAAACTAGTATTTATTAAAAATATTCAACAAATAAGAAATACTCAATTATTAAAACCCTTCTCGAGCATAAATAAATATCTACCTATGTAACTTTAATACAGGATTAGGACATGCGGTCTCAAATATTGTACGTAGATATTCTGATGCAACTTCACTGAAGTGTTTGCTTTCGTTTTTGATTAATATTTTAGTTTCTAACAAAGGTTACGGTTTACAGGTGCAGGATATCTTGTAGTTTTAATTTTCCAGTGGCTTTGTGACGTGGTGATTTTAGACTGCTTGTTTGTAAACATAACCCACATATGTCGACATGCTCATCATTTTTTTCCGAAATTCCGTATATTATAACACGATCGGCGTTTAACAACTCCTCTCCTTCAACTACACACTTAAAAGAAGGTATAGCACTTAAAAAATTAAAATGATTTTGTAAGGATAGCTGTTAATTATTCATTGTAAATCGAAGATTTAACATGTAAACAAATGAGAACACACTTTCACATTACTCGTTTCAATCAGCTGTATCACAGCGATCACAGCGCCGCCATCGGCCATTGTTGAGTCCAATACCAATATTTTATGAGGTATACCAACTTAACGATTATTTTTATGCTGTACTGTTTTACTTTTTCTGACATTTTTAATAATCCTGATTGAGATTTGGTTTTGTAGATAAAAACTGTACTAGTTAATGGTTACTAGAATTAAATATAAACTAGCATACTTCATACTTTGGTTATTATAACCAAACTTATATCTGTCACTTCAAATTGTTATGTTGGCAATGATAAGTAACAAGAAACAGAAGGTGTTGAGTCCCTATTTCTATCGCTTTTTACTCCAGAAGGTAGTTTTAAAACTTTGACTGACGTCAGAAGTTCGAAAGTGTAGTGAGAAGTATAATGTAAAACATCCTTAATGTAGAACCGACTTCGTAAAAACAATCTGAAGCTAAATTCAGATTGTTTTGAAATTCGAAAGATACCTTCAAGCGCCTACGCGTATCTTGTATTGGTGCAAATAGAGTCTTGTGTTGATCATACTATACACTCCCCCAACTACAGCCTAACATCATAATAACAATAATTTGCACTAACATATATATGTGAGTCCCCCCCTCAAGTTTTGGATGCACGCCGGATGACGCAAACATGACACAGTAGACAGATAAAAACATATTACAATTAAAAGATCATATTGGTGTAATTTACATCGTAAGAGCATAAAGGCTTGTTTTCATTTTTAAAGTAGACACATGTATTGATATTGAAATTGTACTGATATGAAAATAAAATTTTACCGTTCGGAATTATATGCTCATTTACGTTTCGGCTCTGAGAACAAGCCTTAATGATCAATTTGTACATAAAAT
Source organism: Liopterus haemorrhoidalis (assembly GCA_963971575.1). Taxonomy (NCBI): domain Eukaryota; kingdom Metazoa; phylum Arthropoda; class Insecta; order Coleoptera; family Dytiscidae; genus Liopterus; species Liopterus haemorrhoidalis. Next base: position 40,428,435 of record OZ020611.1, on the reverse strand, counting down.
CTATACATTAATAATTCTCCTTATAAAATTAATTCTAATTTTTAAATAATCAACACATATACTAAAATTAGAACTATAATCTTTAATATTTGATTTTACATTTTCTAATTCTTTTTCGTACTGTTTTAATTTCCAGTTGAGTAAAATATCAGCTAAACTATACATTGATTTTAATTGTTCTTTAGAAAAAACAGAAGTGAAAACCCGTATACTCCAGTCCAAATCATTCCTATGACTCAAAACATACAACACAGCATTCATATTGAAACTAAACTTAGAGGAATTGACAGAAATATCAGTATTAAAACAATGATCACATAAAAACTTGTATTGCCTACTAGTAGTATTTATTTTGCATACAGAGATCACTTCTTTTAAGCTAAATTCAATAGTATCAAATTGATTATCAGGAATTATAAACCCATATTGAGTTAGTAATTTTTTATTGTCATGAGCTCCGTAAGAAATAAATATTTCTTCATATTTGTTAAATTTATTTTCAGTTATTAAGCAATATTTTGGCACATTTTCTTCTGGTTTCAAAACCGCTTTAACAGTCACTGAAGAATGGTGATTAAACATATCCAAAAAAGGACAGAGAGCCATACTAGGTTGATCAGATAAAATTCTTTCTAAAGAAACGCCAGCCATTTTCTTTATTTCAGTAGGATCAATATAAACAGCTCTTGTATTAACTACTGTATAAGCCCACTGATACGAAGAACGGCTAAGAATATTACAAAATTTTGTTCCACAATGTAAGCATAATGCTGAAGATTTTAAAATTGTTGCAACATGGAGCCAACTTTCTTCAATATTATTCCTACATTCTTCAACACAATTCTTTAATTCATCCGGTATTAATTTTATTTCCTCATTTGAGCAAAACCATGGTAAATTTATTTCTTTTTGATCAGGTAAATACTTTACGTAATTATACCATTCTGAATTGACTCCTAAGTGTTGCTCAATCACAATAAAAATCGCTAATAATTCATGTATTGACAACAAGGTACAACAGTTTTTAATAATTGATTTAAATAAAACGTTTTCTTCTAATGTTTTATATGTTACCATTAAATTTAAAGGAACTTCGATTAAAACATCGTTCTTTTTTACGGGTTTTAAAGACAAAACTCCTCGTCCTGTGTCTGGAAATTCAGCTATTCTTAGCTGTGTTGAGTCAACCCATTTACCATTCGTCATCCATCGTATAAAATCGATTGTATTTGGTTCAGAATTTAAATATTTAACAGAAAATTTATTTTTCCGGCGAATTCTTAAACGTTTAGTCCTGCCCATTTTATTTTGATGAAAATAAAGATAATAGGCATCTATTTACAATGAATAACTCAAATTTAACATATTACAATAAGATGTACAAAAAAAAAGTTTTACAGTCACTGGTTTATGAATTCTCCGGCACATGCTCGTGTTGAAAACGCCAATTAAGCATAACCTAGAAACTAGTAAAACACTAAATACACTTATTCTGTTCTGTGTTAATTTGCGCTTACCGTATGTGGTGATTTATTAATAGTGTAGTGCAGATTTTACTTATACATAAAACCTGAGTTAACAGTTTAATATTTAGTAAAAAGACGTATTATACTTAAATCAATACTGTGGCCACGAGTTCACCTGTCCTTTACTACACATTCTTATAACCTCTAGTTGTTTCAAATATTCGTGGGAATAATAAACGAAGATAAAAATGGGAAGTGCTGATACAGAAAATAAAAATGAAGTGGACTTTGTGTCTGATTATGGTAAAGCTCTTAAAATTCTTCCTACAAATGATCAGATAAAGGAATTACAAACTATTATTCGAGACAGGTTAGTTAAGCACATGCTTTAAAGTCAATAAATATTAAGGGGTAAATATTTACAGGAATACAAGTAGAAGTGATTTTAAGTTCTATGCTGACCGATTAATACGTTTGGTTATAGAGGAAAGTTTAAATCAGTTACCATTCAGCCGTTGTGAAGTTATAACACCAACAGGTTGTAAATATGAAGGTCTTAAATATCGCAGTGGGAATTGTGGTGTTTCCATTGTTCGATCTGGTGAAGCAATGGAACAAGGTCTCAGAGATTGCTGTCGTAGTATTAGAATAGGGAAAATATTAGTTGAATCTGATCCAGACACTTATGTTGCTAGAGTAGTTTACGCAAGGTTTCCTGAAGATATTGCACGTAGACAGGTATAAAGTTAATTTTTATATTTTCACAAATGATAAAAAGCCAAAATTCATAAAATCCCAAACATTTAGGTAACTTTATTCTTTAGTAAAGGATGATTTTTTGTAGGTGTTGTTAATGTATCCAATTATGTCAACAGGAAATACTGTAGTTCAAGCAGTTAATGTACTTAAAGAACACGGTGTGCAAGAGGAATGTATTATTTTAAGTAACTTATTTTGTACACCTGCAGCAGCGAAGTCCATACTAAATACCTTCCCAAAGGTAAGATTTTTGTTACATACTACATTACAGTTATTTAAAAATGACAATTATAAATAAATTAAATAAAAAAATATTATCACAGTCAGCTACATATGTTTAAATTAGGGATGTGACAGATATTCAGCCAACTTGGCCAAATATCCGGTTTAGCCGGATAGTAACAATTATCCGTCCAGATAATTGAAAAATTTATATATAAAATTTATACTTACTAAATTAAATTTCTTACTAAACAATCAAGAGAATCTTTACCTTAGCAAAAATTTTAATTCAACCTAATGCCTTTTTAATCAGTTTTAATAATTTATAAAATAATAGCATGTACCATAGGTGTTACATTTTTTTTAACGTTATATAAGCTTTAATCGCGGATGAAATTTTCCGATTATAGCACCACACACATGCGCAATATTCCATTTAGTGTTCACAGATGAAATAGTTACTGTTTCTGACAAAATGTTTGTTATACTCGGTAAGCTTCAGACAATTACCTAATCTGTTCATAGCAAATCAGTTGTGTTTGTAGATTAGAGCAAAAACTCTTAGTCAGAACATGTGCGTTATTAGTTTTGTTAAATTTAATTAATAAACAGAGTTCTCTCACTTAAATTTACTAAACCATAATTACAATGTTATCAGTCAGATAATATTAGCATTCACGGTAACAAGAATATCTAAAGCGTCTCATGTTGGGCATGCGCATTACATCTGTGCAAGAACTTAATCCTTAACTATTGGTACATTAGACCACTAACCAAGATGTGCAGTGCCTGCCATGTGTAATCCACAATAGAATGTGTCTCCAACATTAGTCTACGAGGGGCAAAGGGATTACGGACGGAAAACAAAAAATAACCTCAATAAAATTACCGTTTAACTTTCTTATAAAGCGATATACCGCTTTGTTTCTTATAGTTTATAACATACTTCTAAGTCCGAGAAGAATAACTTTTTAGGAGAGGCAAAAAACTTGCTACAATCATTATTTTAGAACTCTGTTTCATAAAATTTTCATGAAATATTAGTAATACAATTTCACTTACAATGGGCAAAACATTTTATGATTATTTTATCATTTTTGTATTATTTTACGAAAATAATAAAACAAAAAACACAAAACAGTCGAAAATCGGACTTAGAAGGTTTTACAAGTAAGCCGACGATATATTTATGTTTAAAAACATTACAAAAACCACACAAAAATTGTTTAGCACGATTGTATATAAACAAACATGTGAAGAAAGTAACTTCGGCAATGAGGTCTTCGTGTATCTTCGTAAATATACGGGAGGCAAAAATTTATTTTAAGAAAATTTAAATAATCAACGTTGGAGACGTGCTTTAATGTGAACAACGATGTTCATCTTAGTGATTGGTCTGAGGTTGGTACCTTATTATAAACTTCATTCACGAACAAAGCTAATATGTATTACAAAACACAGAAGTTAGAATTTTGATCTGAAACATAAAATTCAGCTGCTTCTATAGAGGAAATTCTTTTCTATAAAACATTTTTATAGTAGTTTACATGTTTGTGCAAGTATTTAGCATCTACAAAATACATACATGTTTATTTTTTAATTTAATTTTTTTTCCAAACAATTTTTTTTCCGAAAATCTACAGTCTGTTCCAAACGGTTAAGCGGAACTAGATTTTGCAATCTAGTTACTTTCATCGTTTAAATCGTGCCTTTCGGCCGTTTTGTTTAAGCTTTGTAAATCATACTTACAATAAACATTTTTTGGTTAATGTTAATATCATTTTAAAATGTCATTTTCTTTATATTTTGATTTTTTGTGTCATTCTTAATACAAATTTCCCATTTATTTATTTTTTGTCATTAAAATATCTAAAAAAAATATTTAATTTTGACATATGTCATTCGTTTCCATGGTTTCATTGTTGGAATTTTAAATTTTGACATCCCAACGTGAAAAATGAAATAACCCAAGCAAGGTCCCTTCTCGTGACAACCTAAAAGAACTAAATTCCCATTTAGTTCCGCTTAACCGTTTGGAACAGACTGTATGAGATATTTTCAAAATATGTTCCGTTTATACACAACTTGTTTATATTTTGTGAGATTGCAAGTATGTATACTATCCGGCGGGGTAATCCGGTAGTGTGATTAGGCCGAATATGCGGCATCCGGCTTTTTAAACAATCACTATCCGTTCCATCTCTAGTTTAAACATCTTTAGTCTGTTCAATTTCAAGAGGGTCTAAATGTAATCAAATACATGCTAGTACTTGTGATTAGCTAACAAGGTCGGAATAAATTAATTTTAATGTTTTTATATTGATAAATAAAACTAATATACTAGTTTACTAAAAGTTTCATTTACATTAACATATTTTGTAAGCATATATTAAGAATCAAAATGGTAGATAATGGGAATTTGATTCTGGATACTTTGTAGCGGTAAATACATCTCACTGTTCATATACTGCATAATAATAACCTTTTTAAAATCACCTTGTAGTTGTCCTCATATAAAGGACAATAAATAAACAATGTTTTTTAAGATTTCATAGAAAGTGATTTATTTTTGTATTATCAAAATACTCGTCATACATTGGTGAGGAAATAATCTTCAAAACAATCTCATGTGCTAATCACAATATTTACTTATTTGTTTACAAACAACAAATCCCGAAATACAATATCTGACACTTATCTACTTATCTTTTATCTAATTTTTGGTATAATTAATCTTTTGTCAACTAGTAAAAATTATCAACTACATAATACATATTTGGAATTTAAAAAAAAAAAACACACTCAACTTGCAGATAAAGTTGCAAGGACGAATATAAATCGCGTCATGTACTGCGCTAACCTAGTGGTTTCAAAACAGTTTTAATACTTTAGTATCCTTGGTTAATTTTGTTTCTCACCTTGACATTTTTATAAATGAATTGTTTAATAATCAATTTCATTGTTTCCAGATGAAAATATTAACATCTGAGCTTCATCATGTCGCTCCAAACCATTTTGGACAGAAATATTTTGGTACTGATTAATTTAAGATTTCAAATATATTTATTTTGTTTGTACACTTAACGAACGCAACTTATAACATTATATTGTCTAACTATTGACTTAAATAATAAATAAATAATATTGATAATTTAAAAAAAAGTATTCATAAGAGCGCCACCTTCTTAATATATTACACGATATATAGGCTATTCCAAACCTTTAAGCGAAACCAGATCATATTTAATTTTTTTTAAGTTGTCACTAGCTAATTTTTAACATTTTGAAATTGGCTTTTCGTAAACAAAACGATCAAAAGCTTTAATCAATCAGTAAAAGTTACTAGACTTGAAAATTTAGTTCCGCTTAAAGGAAAGAAACCGCTTATATTCTGGTTATTATGTCACTCATCGAGCCATTTGTAGCATCAAATGGTTTCATGACGTTTAAAAATTAAATTTTCTAAGCCCGAGCGTTCATTAAAGTAACACGTCTGATTTAAAATATTAGATGTATAGTAATTACTATTCCATGAAAGTTATTAGTTATTATTCGGGAAAAAGTAATCAGTTTAAAAAGATCATATAGCAATAACATAACCAAACTCATTTTGTAAATATAAGTAGCGGTACTTACGATGACTCATATATTATAAATTAACAAGACTCTAAAATCACCCTGTACTCTTCTACTTACTGATTAAATACTTTGTGTTATTATTACAAAAATTATTGTGTAAATATAACGAATAAATAAATAACTTCAAAACTTATTTGATTCTGAAACTTCTTTAGCAATACTTTCCCAAGTTTGGTCTTGGTTCAATTGTATTACTGTATTCCGTACAAGTATAATCATAATAATAATAATAATAATTTATTGGTGTTATGTACATTATGAAAAAATGTTTACACAAGTCAAAAATTACAAAAATGTCAATTTAGATAAAATTACAATAGCAACAGATTACAATGACATTACAATATATTAAAATGAGGTTAGTTAACAATTAAAATATTTTGAAAAGTCGATAGTATAAAATTCACTTACATGATATAAACAGTTTTCCGTCAGTATGAATTTCATTCTGAGTTTAAGGGACTATTACCGGTTAGAAAGGCAAAAAATGACCTATAATTAATTTTTTTTTCTCGTTTCCTTTATTATAGAACGTTGTGCAACTTTTTTTATTTTATTAATATTATATTCAAGATTATAATTTTTTTTTTTTTTTTTTTCAATACATAGATAATTATATAAATGGCGCCAAAGTTCGGTAACAAAAAATTATGATGCTCCATGGCCCGGGGTTAATCTCGAAATTGACAAGTCTGAAACAAAAAATTCAAAAATAATTTTAAAGATGAAGGTGTCATACATCGTAATTTACCACCTATTATAAAAAAAGGGTGTAAAAACAAAATGGCGGATAGGTGAATTTTTTTTCTAAAAATCATGTTTTTTTTCCCCCTTTTACCCTTATCAATTTTTTTTTTCAATTTTTTTTTGCAATTTTCTGGTAAATTACGGTAGGGGACATCAAAATGAACAAAATTCACTAAAATTTAAAAATATCCGTTGTGTAGCTATGGAGAATAAGTCTGGGCCGATTGAAAAAACACCATTTCGAGAAAATTACTTTTAAAGTTTTTTTTAATATTTGTATTGTAATATTTTTAAAAAAATTAAGTTTCAGCACTTACAATTGGTTAATCAGCAATCCCTGGTCCATATAAAAGTACTCCCGAATCAATCATTTGTTGCTGTTCCTCTTGCTGAGCAGTTTGCTTTGCCAAGCGAGCTTCCTTCGACGCCGCTGTACTCGCTTTATTGGCCATCTCAATGCGTTCCTCATCTTTTTTTTTTAACATAATCATACGCAGAGTGTCCAATTATGCATCCCATTACCTCCAATATTTTCAAGAGGGACGTTCTACCTTCATTAAATATTGCTAATGAAATATTAGCAGCCAACTCAGTAACTTCTCTTCCCACAAACGTATGTTTGGGAACGATAGCCCAAAGTGTTTTGTTGTAACACTCATTATTATTTTGGGTATTCTTTCCCAAACATCGTTTCAGCAACTCTTCATCTGTTAGTTTTTCAAAAATCGGTTTAATATATTCTTGGACCTCCGAAAAAGCGCATGCGCTAAAATTGCCACCAATTTCTTATTTTTTTGAATTTCGTTATAAAAATTTAGGATATGATCTCTGAAGATATAAGGAATCAAAAAATGTAAAAAAAAAAACGATTTTTTGAAAATTATAACCGGTAATAGTCCCTTAAAGCTCTTTATGTTTAAAACCCTTATCTCCTCTGGTAAATGATTATAAAGGATTGTGGCTAGATACGTACCATTTTTAGATTGACTTGATCTTAGTTTTGATAGCCTTATATTGCATTTACTCCGGATGTTGTATTTGTGAGTATTATAAATTTTTGCAAAGTTAGAGGGATTTTCCTTTACATATATCAGACAGGTAAATACAAATAAACTATAAACAGTCATTATATTCGATTTAGTGAATAATGAGCGACAATGAGCCCTGTAGGGCGCATTGTTCGCTATTCCTATGGCCTGTTTCTGTATTTTAAAGATACGCTCAAGAAAACTGCTACCACCCCAGAGTAATATGCCATAAGACACACGTGACTGGAAAGTGGCAAAGTAAAAAATACGTAATGTTTCGTATGAGACACACGATTTAAGTTTTCTCAACGCAAAATTATTTTTCCTTAACGAAGACGCAAGAAAATCAATATGCCGTTCCCAATTTAACACGTTCGCGGACAGTACGGCTATAGCCGTCGAATATTTTTCCTAGTTCAGGTCATGACGGTCTAAACCGTCCTACTTTTTTATTCAAATATACAAATGACGGCTGGGGCAGGTTTTAATTCCATTTAAGTATATGAAAACTAGTATAAACTGTCCTATCAGGAACATACCAAACACAGTAAATGTCCTATTATAAACAAAAATCTAGAAAAGTGACGTTTTGGGTACATCTCATTGTACAAAACTGTCCGCGAACCTGTTAATCGTGTTTTTTTTTTTTTTTCTTTTTATTATTTTCTCTTTGATATTATTCGACATGCAAATACTGAATTTCGTTAATATAATTATTGCGCTAAATTTATTTGATTTTTTCCCAATTTAGCAGAATCCACTGTATAATAATCCATATTGCGAATAAGTTGCTTAAAACAAAAATATTGTTCATAAAAATCGTTCGTTTATTTAGTGTGTAGCATTTACTATTTATCACTATAATCTCTACTATAGAACTTAAAACTCAAACTCTGTTTCAGAGACATACAATAAGTTAAAATTTAGTTCTTATATATGTGTTAAATAAACTCCTTAAAAGACTTGTTTGTCTTATTTTACTTATTTTTGATAAAATAAGAAAATCTTTTTATATGCTTTACTTAATTATTAAAATACGAATATTTATTATATTTTAATATTAGACATATATTGTTAAGAGTTACGTTTGTAATAGTTTTGTTTACTTTTATATTATTTACATCTAAAAATACATTTAAGAGATGAGTCGTTTACTTGGCAATGTTTCTGATAACTTTTCAAATTTGATTTGTCTGCATCAATGAATCAATGTAGAAATATTTGGCAATTGTAAATGTATGTCTAGACATATACTCTGTTATTTTGTTAGATGAACTATTTGATACCCAACTTTAGTCATTATTTGTACTGGCTTAAATATTGTTTTCTAAAATGATGGCTATAAATTGGTTTCAAATGTTTTATTTTAAAGCATGATATAAAAATACAAAGAAGTCAGCATAACATGAGATGATGCATACTTATATATGTGTGGCCAAACAGTAAACAACTAATCTACGTATTATTAGTTTTGTTCCAACAGGCGTAGAAGAAATATATTGGGTCGAGTCATACAAATTAGTTCCGTTTTTATATTACACTTAAAAAATTATATTTATACTATTACATATTCTGCATCGTTTGCAATAACCTGTTACCATTTATCTGGGAGCTCGTTCAGCACTTTTATGATAAAACTCAGGAACATTTGTTTACTTCAAATAAGTAAAAACTTGTCATGTTTGAGTCATTAAAATCACTAATGGGTCAATATAGTTTGTTCCCGAGAACATAAGTTAATTCTGTACTTTTCTCCGTAGCACTATGGATTTTTTGTGTAGTATTGACTAAAAAGTATAATGTGAAACACATTATTTCCTTCAAATTGTTTAGTTATCAGTGATAAGAAACAAAAGACAGAAGGTGTTGAATGCCTATTTCTGTCTCTTTTTACTTCAGAAGCTGGTCTTAAAAGTTTGAAAGTGTAATGAGAATTATAATTTAAAGAACCTTTATATATGACTCAACCCATTATTATTGTAATAGTCCCTCGTTATCCGCGGGATCTTTATCCATAGCTGACATCTCGTGATAAAAAAAAAAAAAAATTATTTTCTCGTGAAAACAGAAATATCATCTTCTGATACGTCATCAACATATCAGAAGTAGCCTAACGCTGCAGCACATTGTCTACGTCATTCACCTCGTTTCATCTCATTACGTAGACATTGTTTCATTATCACAACCAGAATACATTAGCTGCGTTCGGCATAAGCTAATAATCTACACATTCTGCATAATTTACACAAGAAACGTTCGGCATAAGCTAATAATCTACACATTCTGCATAATTTACACAAGAAACGTTCGGCATAAGGTTTCTGTGTGTTCTGTGCCACACGAAGATCGTTCGGCAAAAATCGTGAAGTGCAGTTTGTGCTGCACACTAGACCCAAGTTTAGAGCGTGAAGCAATCTGTGCGATAGTTGGTCGCAGTAAAAATATAAGTTATTATTTTTTCTAGAAATCAATATGAGTGAAAACAATCAAGATATCATTGTTTATAACTGCAGCAATTAATTACCAAATAAATAGTATGTTTGGTATAGACATCATGATCATTAATTGCTTTTCTAAAGGAACTGGTTCTTGTCCTTTATCATAATGTTTTATTTTACAAGCGAGCATTTTCTGCAAAAGACTCATAATTTTCTGGATACAAGCGGAAATATACTTTAAATTGATTTGTAATCATGTTTGGAACAGTACTCTCTGCATATTCAAACACTTTTGCCAAAATATTTTCATGTTCTTCATCTGAATTGTTTTCCTCATCATATAAAATTTGTTTTATATTACGTAAAACATATAACACATATAATTAATTTGTATACAAAAAATAATAGGTTAGAATAACTAGAATAACTGCCCAATTTTAACAAAGCGTTTAGCTTTGACTTTCTTGTTCAGTTTACATAGCGGTCACGTGACAAAAACCTTGCATGCCACAGGGTTAATACTGCACAATTATGCCGAACGCACCTATTATATAATTATTTGTATTTGTTTTATTTAAAACTGTACACATTTTATTCATTTAAATTTATACTGTACATTAACAGGAGAGTGAACTATTACAGTACATGTACATACCGGGTGAATTATTTAAGGAGCAACATACATGTTTCACATATAATGTTAATGAAGTGAGTTATTTCATTTGCAACATAGCAAATTATGAAAGCAAGCTTATATCCATGGCAACAGATATGCAATGGTGATTAGATATAATAGTTATTTGACATGATAAAGTTCCTAGACGGCTAAAAAATAGTAAATTAGAAATTTAAACAATAAATGAATTTTTATTAGTTTGTTTATATTTACATACAAACAAAAATAAAAATGTCCTTAGTAGCCAAGTCCAAAAAATATTTTTAAAAAAATTATTTTGTCTTTTCTATGGATACGATAAGCATTTGTTTTATGGCTATGTTACTTTTGAAATAACTCACTTCATTAACATTATATGTGAAACATGTATGTTGCTCCTTAAATAATTCACCCGGTATAAGAACAGATAAGACGAAAGTATACGATGCGTGGCTTGGAACCTATCCCCCGCGGAAAACGAGAGTCTACTGTACTTAAAAAGTAGTATATTCATTGAAATATGAAACCTACCATTAAATAACCCTCTCTGAACAAAATAATAATTAATTAAAACGCCTTTATCATTTTAAGTTACAGCGCATTTTCATTTGTTTCCCATTTCTTCATGATGTAATTCTCGCTTGATTTGGGGTAGCCGATTAATTGTTTCATTTAACTGGGTTCCATAACATAATTATACATTTTTTGTGTTAGGGTAGCGGTTCTCAAATTGTGATTCGTGGACCATTGAGGGTCCTCGAAACTCTGTGAGAGGGTCCGTCAGGAAACTACCACTAGCCGAGTTTTGGTAAAGTATTGAAAACAATTATGGGAAGTAGGATGAGAAAACAGCGACAATTATAAGAAAACGCTAAAATAATAATAAAAAGACTTGGGGTCCTCAATACTTTTCAAAAGTGTAAAGGGGTCCTAAAAACAAAAGGTTTGAGAACCGCTGTATTAGAGAGTCATGTATAATACTCGTAATATGGCTTTATATTTGAAACATGAATGCGCAATGAACTTGTCAAATAGTGGGGAAAGACACTACTACAGCGCGCTTAATTTCTGTTGTGTTCCGACTCTGTTCTTTTCTGCGCATTTCAAGTATCAAGCTACGTTACGCGGGTCATATATTTACTGTGTTTCTTCACCTCACAGCAGTGGCGTATCTAAAGTTTATGACAGCCAGGGCGGAACTTTGGTTTGACACTCCCTTCCTCCATCAATAATTGATAAATTCCACACATATTAAAGAATAAAGGTATTAAAAAAAGAGTATTTTTTTGATATACCTATACTGCATTCCAATTAAGATGACAGCGTTAAAAAGAATAGGGAAGCTTTGATTTTGACACTGATTGGTCAGTACCGGAGGCAGTGTTACAATTCAGGGCCCTATTACCATTAGGTGCATGAAGCGGTAGCTGAAATTTATTGTAACTTAAAATATTTTTATTTCGCCAGTATAACGAATCAAATTAATAAATAAGTCTAATAAATAAATAAATAAATAATAAACCTTATATCAATAATCTATGTTAATAAAATCGGAAACCATATCTGATTTTTTTTTTTTTTTCGGTCTCATATTGGTTTCTACACGTTTCAGATGATTTTAAGACAATATCCGCAAAAAAACTCAATTTCTGTCTGTCTGTCCGAGATTCACGCAAAAACGCTGGACATATTTTCACGTAATTTAGTATGATGGTACTAATGAGTAATAACAGGATTCGAAGGCAATATGGCATTTCAAAATTTTTATTCTAAGGGCGTGTTTCGGGGTTAAAACTGTTAACTAAAAAACTTAAAATATCTCCCTTATAAACTTACCAGCAAAATATATATGACAAAAATTGTTTATAAGAAGAAAACAAATTTTTCATTTAGGTGATTATTTGGGGAGTTACGGGGAAATACCTTAAAACAAACTTTTCAAATATCTCTCTTATTATTGAATTAACAGAAAAAACTTGTATGGCAAAAATTGTTTATAATAAGAAAAAATATTTTTTTTCTGTACATATTTTCGATTAATATTTAGGGTGTTACGAGAGGACATCTTAAAATCATATTATTTACATAAAAATGCGTATGAGAAAATATGTTTAGAATGAGGAAATATTTTTTGTTCATTGCAGTTTTTAATAAAATTATTTAAGGGGATAAAAAAAGTGTTACTTATAAAGTTGAAATATCTCATTTATCATATCATTTACTTAACAACAAAAATGAATAAAAGAAAAGCGTTTAAGACTGTAGAAATTATTCTCCTCTGTCCACTGCAGTTTTTATTAACATATATTTGGAGCAATAAATGCATTTTTTTTTTATCCAACCATTTTTTTCAATTATTTTATTATGTAGGGAGAGGATCCCAAAAACCGTTTGCTCCTCGGATATCGATGTAACTAATGCTCTCATTCCTGTCATTTTGGTTATAGAACGACTTTAATGTTTTCACACGAGTTAAAAAGATATGTTTTCGCATGTTATTTTGACTCGAGTTAGGCATAACTCGAGGTACGCCACTGCGTTACAGTATGCTGCACTTCCGTGTATTAAAAGTATTAATCGTAATATGTAATTTAAGTACTTGGTAGTACATCAAAATCAAATAGATCATTTCATGTTTTGTATATCAGTATATTCAGTTCTAAAGAAACAATACTCCGTGTTCAATTGTAAGTACTGAATGCTTCCAAATTTGTGTTCAATTTATCAATAAATATAATCAAAAAGTTTGTTAATAGAATTATCCCATTACTGACTATAGCATTTTATGTGTAAACATATTTTTAGGGTTTCGCAGGTAAAACCAAAAATTCTTTCTCTATGCCTGTACAATAGAAATTGTAGCGAAATAACTGATTCTAGAATTGAGATTTGACATGCAAGTAAAAATTTACGAATATAAAATTAGAAAAAAAACAATATGCATTGAAATATTAATTTTAATAAAATTGAATATATTGCATTATTTAGATCAGTCCTTCTTAAACTTTTTGATGTCGCGGCTCCCCTGCAACTCAAATCAATAACCCACGGCCCCCCTAATTTTTGTTTTTGGAACCAAGATTAGTTAAAATATATACATACATATAGTTTTTTGCGCTGAGATCATTCAATAATCTATTTATAATGAAGAATAATATTTATGTAGCATTAAAGTTAAAGCTACTCATCCTTTTTAAGTAATAAAATAATTAAGTGTTATATTTACGACTCTTCGCGGCCCCCTTGTGGGAACACTACGGCCACCTAGGGGGCCGCGGCCCACCACTTTAAGAAGCACTGATTTAGATTATTTAGAGAAAAAAACTAATTCTTCATAACTATTTTTCCTTTAAATTTATTATTATGAACTGCTTGCTTATTAACATCATAATTGGTACTATAGTCCGGAGTACTATATAATGGAGTCTTTTTTTTAGGATTTTATAGGTATGACCAAAAAACCCTTATACCGTCATTTTGTCGTCAGTCTGTTCGGTAAAAATTGTAGCCAAACGGCTAAACCTAGAGAGTTGAAATTTGGCATGCTTATACAACTCTTTGACCCGCACATAGGAAAAATACTAAAACATCTAAAAAACATATTCCCCTAAAAATAATATGTGCTCATCGAAAAAAAAAAAATTGTTTTAAATTCTGAGTAGGGTATCAAATGAAAGCCCTTAGTACGTGGATTAACGATCAAAATTTTATTTTTGCAATATAAATTATTTTAACGCGATTTTTGCCAAAATTGTGCAAAAAAAGTAATTACCCCACACCCTGTAGCCCAGATGGTTTAAACTAAAAATCTGAAAAAATTCTAAGTAATGTACATTGGTGTGAACTGGAATAGTACAACAGGAATTTTTGATCAGATTATGTTTTCGGAAAATAACGCATTTTTTGTGTTTTTTAACTAAAATATGTTAACTATTTAATTCACTATGTAACACACTAGGTAAGTAAGCTCTCGTAGCGTAGTGTGTTGTGTAGACCGCTTCGTAATTTGCAAACGAAGGAATTTGAATCGAACTCTAGTTCGATTCCTGTCAATTTTAATTTTTGCATTTTTTTTTGCATTTTTATTTTGTTTAAATTATTTTGTCAAAATTCTAGTTATATTTTGGTAAATATTGCATTTAATTTATAAAAGCGTAAATTTAATAACCAGTGGGAAGTGTTGAAATTATAATTTAATTCTATGTTTGAATGTATATGAAATCAGAGGGCGGGGCTTATGATTTAAGCAACCAATAGAAGCCATAGGCGCAATTTTCAAAATCGTAATGAACCTTGCTATATAAAAAAAAATACTGCTCATATTTAGAAACTTAAATAATGGTATTAGGCATTCGAATTAAAATTCATAAAAAAAATATTTTGACATAAAATTTGTTTTGGCATCCCAAATAATCATCATTCAGTTACTAAATACCTGCGAAATCTTGAAATGTTTGAAAATTCGCACATCACATCAATTTTTTGTACTGTCTAATGGGTTCTCTTAATGACACTATCCTTTTCTTCCATGGCAAGGTTGCCAGCTGTAAATCGCACTGGGCGTAGAAAACGTGGTACAAATGGTTAATCATTTTTCCTTTATACTTTTATATACTTTTTCCATTTAAATTGAATAAATTATCAACAAAAGAATATAAAATTACGCATAATATTATAGGGTAGTTGACATATTTGACACTTTTACAACATTTGACAACACCGCTCCCATTTCCCATAGAGCAATACTGCATTCTAACGTTTGGGAGTTGACATAGTTTACAATGATGACATGTTAACTTATTGTTGACATAAATTTACACGTAAACTTAAACAATCAAAGTTTACATGTAGATTTGCCTCTTGCCTCTTACTAAACTCTTGCCCCATTTTGCCTCTTACTAAACTTCGTAAATACCTACGAAATCCTGGAATATGTTATTACACTTCATATCAATTTTGTAAAAAATACTGTAGTATATATGAATTACGCATTTTCAGCGTAGTTTTTTACTCAAGTTTCGTCTTTCGACTATGTTATTTTCGAATACAATATCTTTTAGTGCCGTTTTTTTTTTTTTTTTTTTTGCATATACATGAAATCATGACACAGTTATGTAATAAGAATCTATAACCCATACAATAGTGGCTATATCTTTTTATAACATTTTAATGTAACAGTTTTATAACTTTTTAATGTGTATTACTTTTACTTAAATTTTAATATTTACTTAATGTTTATTACTTAAAATATCATTGTAGTAGTTTATAAATATTAATTTACTTAAGTTTTAAAGGTGCAGAAACTTAAAAATTTTAAATTATGTTCTTGCCGTCTCATATTTCATAAAACGCCAAATTAAAATAAGCGTCCAGTGTGCCGCACCGCGCCCATTATTTACACCGCAGTTAATGCATACAATTATTCCTTACTGTGTTTTAAATTATAATGCGTCTACCAGCCCGCACTACAAGCATTGCATTCCTGTAGTTGCGACCAGCATTCTCGGTGAACATTTTAGCGTGTACTGCATTGAGGCTCTTACGTCAAACTTACATTTATGCCTTAGCGCACGCGTAATAGCATCCAAGTTGATTAAAATGTAAATAAAACACTATTTTTATATAAGCAGTGTGTGCACTGCGACTCAGTGGACGCACTCACAGAAAACCATGCGACTAGCGCAATGTCTGCTGCTCGGCCCAGTGAACGCTTACTTTATCACAATCATATAGCAACTACCTATAGTCTATTCCAAACGTTTGAGCGGAATTAAACGGGATTTTTGCTGCTCACCGTGGCGTAGAGGTTAGTGTAGCTATGCATTGACTTCTGGGCCAGGGGAGTTCGGGTTGGAATCCCGGTTATGGCATGGATATTTTGTGTTGTCCAAAAAGTGTATAATATCATACTCTGTAATATTTACAAATAATAAATGCATCTCCTGGATAATGGTCTTAGTAGCTAAGCCCAAATATATATATAAAGAAAAAAAAAAACTGGATTTTTATTTACTTAAGTTGACACGAGTCAACGACTGAATTTATTAAACAAAATGGTCAAAGCCTCAAGGAATCATTAAGTGTTACTAGATTTCAAAATCTAGTTCCGCTTAAACCAAAGAAACAAACTACAATAGTTTCCATTTAATATATTTAATACAATAAAAGTCCGAAAATCTGGATATCAGAAATCCAGAGTTTTATAATTCTGATGTTGCATTTTAATAATTTTTTATTTTGGATACTTGTAGAATTCGAAAAATAGAAATTGAATTGTCCTTAGTTTAAAATGTAACAACTGCTGTTAATATATTTTTTTTATTAAAAAGGTATATTGATTGCAATAATATAATTGTTGTAATATAACATTTTATTTATATTAATTATTGTAAAACCATCTAAGATTGTAAAATAAAAATTATTTATTGTATATTGTATAAAGAAATAAAAATGTTTAAAAAGAAATGCTCTTTTTTAATTACTGTATCTTACGTTCCTATATTTGCTACGCAATTTTGGGATTATTGTTTATAAAATTTAATTTTGCAATTAAACTTAAGGACATTACCCCATTGAATTCACGAGCTTGTGTTTCCGCCCTCCCCTCTCCAGTTTAAAAAAACGTATTTTAGGGACAAGTTTGTCTTTCAATCATATATATATAAACAAGTATATGGCGCATGAACGCTGGCTAGATGTTCCATGATAGAAGGATGGAGCTATGTATTGTCGTGCCCCTTTATGCCCGGTGAATTGTTTGCGCCTGTCTAAATTACGACCTTGCTATTGGTCGAAAAAATTACAGTTACGTAGCGGGAGTTAAGAGAAGGAGCTAGGCATGTGGACATGTGGCGTCATTCTTTCTGTTAGAAATATTATATGAAGTTTTGTCTGTATTAAATTGTGAAAAGAGTTCGAATTTATTACGAAAATGCCAGCAAATTGTGTATTACAACCCTAAATGTAATTTTAAAGTAAAGAAGTGTGTTGTTCCTTTTAAATAATCAGTCAATATTCACAGTAAATATTATATTAGCCATTTAAACGGGCACAGCTACGTCTTTTTTACCAAATAGTATAAACCAAATAATTAGGGTTTTTGTTTGATAACTTCTAACCTTATTTTTTTAAATGTAAATGTCATTTCGTCTGATTTTATCCTGCTTTTTCAAAATGAATTGACACTACGCGAACATGCGCATTGTGTTTTACGGTCACCAAAAGAGACAGACATATGTATATCTTACTCTCTATGTTGGAACATTTTAATTTACATTGAGCGATAGGCCAGGCGCCATATTGGTGACTCAACTTAACGCGTATCCCTCTAGCGGCAAAAAAGCGAACACTTCGAAAAAGGTTACTGTCATTGTTTACGTATAATTCACCATGTGTTTTACTGTTTCTGTCCATTCTCACTCCATTTTTACAGCGAATAAAGTGATAAATTTAAGAAAAAAAGATTAAATACTCCTTGTTGTGTGTATGGTAGTCAATCACAGGAAGAACATCTTCGAATATTAGATTTATACTGTTGATTTTAAACAAGTTTTTAACGTTGAATTTTTCATTTTCCCTGTCTCACATGTGCAGGAAAATCGTTTAATGTTGTGTTAATTATTGTTAATATAATTAAAACCCCTTGTTATTTCATGGGAGTGTTCCATAACTGTGTTAGTTTGCAAATATTTGACAGTTTTCTTGTGTAGAATAAATTACAAGTTCTCTTTCTATAAAATTTCTTGAGATATGTGTAGATATTCAGTATTCAAATAAATGTTTTAAGTTCAAAGTATAACATTTTATTTTCTCTGTGAGTATAAGCCGGCACCAACATACAATATATAACCTCTGAAAATATTAATTACAAGCAGCAAATTTTCTCATAAAATGGATTCACATATATTTATACACTTTTTTAATACTCGGTTATAATTTAAATATACTGTATACAGCAAAAAAACGTAAATTAGACCAAAAATTGATTATAAACCAATACTGTTTACATACGTTGACAGATGACTATCCTTTTTCGTGTCAAAAGTTCACAAGGCGATAGTGGCGCCGTTTCGGTAATTATAGTCGCGAATACTAGTTTATATATATATATGCTTTCAATAGACGATATCCAAAGTGACGTCAGCAACACTAGCGCCAATGGGCTTTAGTCAATCTAATCTTCAAATATCTAATTTATACATTGCCGGAGTATACCAAGTTACTTTATTTTCAACGAATACGACGTACTGGGTGCAAAATTAAGATATAAAATTGAAGATCATTCTATTCAAGAATTAAAAAGGTGATTAGATGTCGAGCACTACAAACAACTAGAAACATTAAAGTTTTAATAGAGAGGTTAGGTATGAGCACACATCGAATTTTTATAATAATAATAAAAATTATCTATGTAATTTTACTAATAAATATAAATTCGTTTATGAAAAGTTAATTTGTCAGTATCTGGAAAACAATTGTTGTCAGAATAGTTCGACTGATGGCCACTGTCACTTCTATCAATTTTAAATTGGATATCGTCTATTGAACGTGAGACCGCCGTAAGAAAAAAAAGTCAGGCTGCTTTTACCAGTCAGAACTGTGTGATTTAACGAGCTTGGCCACTCTGTTGCAAGAGTATTTTCGTACAAGAATTAAGCGAGAGAATAAGCGGAACAAGGTACAAAAAAAAGTGGAGCCCGCAAAGACCACTATATCTAAAAGAAAAGTGAAACGGGAAAAAAAAGAATAATTGCAAGGTTTAGATGTGGGAATGAAGAAAAGACGAGCAAATTTTGGTTAAAAGAGGAGTATAAACGATGTAGAATGTGCAGAGAAGAAAGGGAGACGGTTGAACATATGCTGGAAGGATGTGAAGTAATGAGAAGCAAAGGAGGAACAAGAGAAGATATTTTAAACGGAAATGACTGCGGATACACATGGATGAAAGAGGTAATGGAGAGGGGAAAAGAAATCAAAGAAAAAGAAAATAATAGGAAATAAAGCAAAATATTTCAAGCCAACAGGTAGAAATTAAATTTATATTTTAGTTAAGAATTATAATGTAAGGAATAAATTAGTGCTGGGAACCGAAACCGGTTTTTCGGGTACCCGGTTTCGGTTTTCGGGTAAAACCGGGTTTGTAATTTTCGCGTTACCCGGATACCCGGTTCTGGATACCCGGTTCCGATTACCCGGTTCCGGATACCCGGTTCCGAATACCCGGTTTCGGATACCCGGTTTCGGATACCCGGTTTCGAATACTCGGTTTCGGATACCCGTTTTCGGATACCCGGTTCCAGATACCCGGTTTCGAATACCCGTGTATGTTAGAAAAGTTGTTAAGTATGAAAAAACAATTCTTCTCTGTTCAATACAGCTTTTAATGAAATAAATATTTGGGGAGCGCTACCTACAGACTTGAAATTTCTTATTAATTACTTAACAGCAAAATTGTATATAAGAAAATTGGTTTAGGTTTAGAATGATTTAGATATATTTTAGGGGCTTTTATAGGTATATGTAGATTTAGCTATATATTTATATATTATAGCGCTACCTATAAACGAATTATCTCACTTGTTATTTAGTTTATTGCTGAATCATTTCCAAAAAAAAGAAGCGGTTCTGGGACTATCCGGTTCCGAATACCCAACTCTTGAACCGGGTATCCGAAACCGAGTATCCAGTACCGATGTTCCCGAAACTAGATACCCGTTGAAACACAATAATTAGTTGAATATAAAAATAGTTAAATATAATAAACTGTTACAATACATATTATTAATATTGATGACAAATTTTGTCTTTACAATATGTATTGAACATTTTAACAGACACATTGGTAATGTTAACATCTGAGAAATTATTATTGTAAGTGCTACAGAGTCTGACTATTGGAGAATTTTCGTAAGAATTCGTGTTCGCAAAAGGTATACAAAGAAGCGAAGAAGATCGCGTATTGTACACTGGAACATTAATAATGATTAAATTTTGTAGTTCAACACAAGATAATAGATTATTAAGAATTTTATGCAAAATTTGCATGTCAATCAAAGTGCGACGATCCTTTAGTGTGAGAAAATTAAACTCGGCGCAACATGTATTATAATTGATATAGTTATAATATATCAAAAATATATATTATTATATATAAAAGAGAATATTTGTGGCTATGTCCGGAAATTCTAACCCACTTCCAGATATGGTACCGAGTTGAAATTTTGCATACAGGTAGGAAATGATTTCATCATAACTAGAAAAATCGAAAATCTCAAAAAAGTCCCATCAGAAACCAAAAATTAATAATTTTGTTTTTAATTATATTGGACCATCGAAGTATGTATGATGCGTTCAGTGAGATCGCGGGAATTTCGTTTCAATGGTTGTTTGGACAACTATAGTAAGTTCGTGGAACATCGGCCAATATCGTTCGGTACGATTCATCATTGTTCTGCTATAGGTGATTTAGATCAGTTATTTAGTACAATTTATGATTAGTGTATGCAGAGCGAGACTTAAGTCGAGCATCTGTTTTCAGGTTTTTTATTTTTGCGCATTTTTAAGAATTTGGTTAATTTTATTTATTTATGTTTTATCTATTATTTTATATAAATATTTAAATATAATAGTAAAATCTTTTATATATATAAAACAGAAAATCTGTGTATACCGAGTTGAAATTTGGTATATAGGTAGGAAATGCAGTCAAAATAAGGAGGCAAATCGAAAATCAGATGAAAAAAAAATTGTATCACTTAGACGTAGACATAAGACGTAGACTTACCAGAAAAATTGCGTATAAAAAGAAAACAAATTTTTTTTTAATGATTTTTTTTTTCCAATTGGATTGATATTACGGGAGTTACGAAGGGACAACCTAAAACTAAAGTTTTGAAATATCTCATTTACTATTGACTTACCAGCAAAAACGCACATGAGAAAAGTTGTTTAAAATAAAAAAAAAAAACAAATATAATATGTTGTCCTATAAATTATTCAATTGGTTGAGAAGCTGGGGAAGGGTGGAGGGGGGTGGGTGCTAAAACTAAATTACTGGAAATATCTAGCTTATTATTTACTTTACATCAACAATTTATAAAGATAATTTGTTTTGATTGAAGAACGATTATTTTCTTTTTAGTGTAGCTTTTGAATATTTAGGGGGACAGAGGGAGCGCTACTTATAAACTTGAAATTTCTCTCTTATTATTGACTTAACATTAAACATGTGCATAACAAAAGTTGTTATAATATCAATAATATAAATGAATAAATAAACAAATCTTTCCTCAATATATCCACAATTTTTTTTATTTTCATTCTTGACAACAATTATAATGTTAAATTCGCTGTTGAACATATTGTAACCCCCTAAAGCAATACGAAGAAAAAAAACTTCCTTGGGTGGCAAGAATATTTACTAACGAAAAAAAGTGCTCCGACCTATATAGGTACGATTTATAAATCAGGAATTATCACGGAGTTATTATAATAAATATCATAAAAATTATAATAAACAATTTCGTAAGGTGCAAGTATAAAATGTTTCACGTGATCGGCGCTGCTTTTGGCGATGAGGCATCAAATGGGCATTTTATGTGGCATTTTCCTGGGTAGCACAACGGGACACTTATACGTGTTGTTACTAAATGTCTATACAACCAATGTTTACAAAAAAGTTCATACTTAAATTATTTGTATAAGAAGCACATATTAATACAATAGTAGATTAAAACAAATAAATATTTGAATATAAAACGATTCGCAGCAACCAGTCTTGAACCGATTTCGAAATGGGTCCGATCTAAGCGGGCTACGACTATTTTTTTCGGCAGCGAAGCGGCGGGTATACTGCTAGTATATTATAAAGAAGTTGTTTAGAATTAAAATAAAGTAACGATTACATTTTTTTTTTCTATTCAAAATTGAAAATGTATATAACAAAAAACGTACGTAGTAGATGCACGTCAGCAAGTATTACTTAACGTATCTCAATCACAATAACCGTAATTGTTATGATGCTGGAAACCGAAACATGTTTAACGGGTATCCGGTTCTGGATTTCGGGCAAAACGGGTACGTAATTTTGAAGTAATCCGGTTCCGGATACCTCATCCCGAATACCCGGTTCCGATTACCCGGTTCCGGATACCCGGTTCTGATTACCCGGTTCCGGGTACCCGTTTTCGGATACCCGGTTCCGGATACCCGGTTTCGGATACCCGGTTCCGAGTACCCGGTTTCGGATACCCGGTTCCGGATACCCGGTTTCGGAACCGGGTATCCGAAACCGGGTATACCCGGAACCGGTTTTTTTTTTGGAACCGGTTCCGGTTCCGTCAAGATCGATTTCTGACAGCACTAGAATAAATAGATATAGATTAAAATGTAATAGTTATTAATTAAAATAAATTGAATTGAATTGAATATTTTCGTCTATGCTCTGTTGGTTTATAAAAATTAAGTTTTTAGGTACCACAGAACATTAAGTAGGTACAAAATAATAAGGTAGGTACATAATAATGTTAAAAACATTCAAATAAAGGCTGCCATTCAAGTACAGCTGAAATGATGGAGTGGATACTGTATAAATCTTTCTGGAACGGATGATTATCCGGCTGTCGGACAAACGGATCCATCAATCCGAGTTCCAATCTTCCGACAAGTTTTCTTTGTGTTTCGCGCCATTTATAAAAGTCATTGTACTGTATAACCTCACTAACAGTGCTCGATAGGAAAAATCTCTTAATTATTAGTTTATTACATTTTAAAAATGTCTTTAAGAGACGAAGATATACCTTTAACTAAAGCACAACTTGCAAGAATAGAAAAAAATCGCCAAAAGGCATTAATTTTGAAACAAACCAGATTAATACCTCATCCTTACACAAAAGGGTTAGTAAATTTACATATTTTTTTATTTATTAGCTAATTGAAGTATCATCTTTTTGTAGTGAAAAAATAGCAGTAGAGAAAACGACAATTAAAATTGGAAGTACAAAATACAAAGATACAGGTGGTGGATTTTTGCTCGAAGAAAATCCTGAACGACCTGAACCGCAAGTATGTTTCTAGCCAGGTTTATTAGTATATTTAATAAAGTAGTAGTAAATGTCAAACTTCCTTAGTTGAATTTACATTTCAGATTGAATTGGTAAATGAAGCTGCCGTAATTTGTGAAGATGATAGACCTACTTGCGAAGAATGTAATAATACCTTTGGATCATCATACTTATTTAACACTTTTGACTATTCAGTCTGCGATTTATGCAAGTAATTATCTAATTATGTTTCGTATTTTGTTAAATTTTA
This sequence comes from Liopterus haemorrhoidalis, assembly GCA_963971575.1. Lineage (NCBI taxonomy): Eukaryota > Metazoa > Arthropoda > Insecta > Coleoptera > Dytiscidae > Liopterus > Liopterus haemorrhoidalis. The sequence continues at coordinate 40,404,170 of OZ020611.1, read as the reverse complement.
CACACGATATTCATACACATGGTGTAATATGAAATGTAAGTCTTAACATGAGAAAATCATTTTTTCTTGCGCAGAAGTGTATTATTTTAGAGTAATAAACTTTTTTGTATATTTTTTTTGGATATTGAGAATGTTTTTGTTGATATTTATACTTGCTTCTTGCTTCAAATCTCCAGAAATAGATATATTTTTAAATAATATTTTAATTATTTACTTTTTCATTTAGTTTAAATTTGCCTTAATTTATTCATCTAATAATTATTATATTGAGAATAAATAATTTTAAAAAATCATTTAATAAATAATTTAAATAAAAAGAAATTGAAGACGGGTTAAATGCTTATATCCTACATTTTGTGTTATATCCTGTGGGTGAATCTCTTGGAAGAAATCATAAACAAAATTTAATTGATTTAATTTTCAGAGATGAGGAAAAACATGCATTAATTACAAAAACAGAAGCTGTCAAAGAATACTTGTTGAAAGATTGTGATTTGGAGAAACGAGAGCCAAAGTTGAAATTTATTACTCGTAAAAATCCACATAATTCACATTGGGGTGATATGAAGCTTTATTTACAGCTACAAGTATAGTTTTTAAACTATTATATTGATAATTTTAATAAATAATATTTTCTGTGTTCAGGTTGAAAAGCGTGCATTAGAAATCTGGGGATCGGAAGAGGAATTACAGGCTGAAATGGAACGAAGAGAAGAGAAAAGAGTTCTTGCAAAAGCAAAGAAATATCACAAGAATATGACAAGTATGAGATTTAAAATCAGTTATAAGAAATATTTAGATATTTAATAATTCTTAGCTCTTTCCAGCCCAATTTAATTAAATTCGCCATTTTTTTTCCTCGAGTTTTCGATGGATCTCCACGAATTGAGGTCCCTACATAACGTTTTGCCTATTTTTAGCATGATGTCTGTCTCTCTGTCCGTCCGTCCGTGCGTCTGTGTACACATGCAGAGCAAATTTGGCTAAAGGGTCATTCCATCTCAAATCACCAAAAAGACACCTATGGCTCCCACTCGACCCTCTCCAAATGCCATGAAATTTTGTATTAAGATAGCACTAGACCCCAAATGACACTTTGCAAAATATTAGAGCTCAATCTCCTTTGGTTCTTAAATAACAGGTCCATATTCAATGGGCTCTCGTCCCGTTCATGCGTAAATTCCGCAAAAATTACCAACTTTGATCCTTTGTTAAATCACTTCTATTGCCTGTAGGAGTGTGAAATTTTACATACCAGGACAACTTTTGGTGTAGAATAACGTAGTGTAATCAAAAAAGCAGTATGGGTGGCCATTCAGCTATCCACCCATGCTAAAATCACTGCCAAATTTTGTCGCGAAAAATTTGGACCCCAATTTGGAGACCACTTACTCGTCAGCAAAAGGTCTAAACGCCATGATCTTTTGCAACGATGTATAACAAGCACAATATTATGCAGTGATGCAATAGCAACTCTGTTGTATCCATATGTCCAGAGGTGACTCACTTGAAAGACGGCCAAAAAAATTTTTTGTGCAAAACTAGCTAACTTTCAAGGCAAAATATCTCAATATGCGTCATTCTCAATTTGGTTTTGAATAACACCATTGGATAGAGCAGATTTTTCTGTACAAGAGTAACTTTTATTTAGGTTGGGATCTGAATCCCTAGTTCAGCCAGAGGACTCTGAAAATGATATACGTTGGTGCGATATCGAAAAAATCAAATTATGATTCTCCATATCTTCTTTGTGCACTGATCATGATTGCTAGCAAATTGATATCCAAACTGATTGGAAAAATTTTAAGCTTCATTGGGTAGAACATTTTTGGGTGGGGTTCAGAATTATTATTTAAAAATCAGTGCTATTTTAGGTTCCTGTTCTATATTTATCTTTACATCTTTGTAGTATCGTGTCAGCAGGTCAAACGTTGCTGTTTACTTATTTGTGTATTTACTTGCAATAAATACACACATAAATAAAAAGCAATATTAATATTAATGTATTACAGGTCTCACTTGAAATTACTGTATTCAGTTAGTTAAATAATTTGATTTGAATTCGATTACGGATACGTCATGGATCATGAGTCCATTAGTTTATTGTAGTGCTGGGAACCGAAACCGGTTTTTCGGGTACCCGGTTCCGGTTTTCGGGTAAAACCGGGTTCGTAATTTTCGCATTACCCGGATAACCGATTCCGATTACCCGGTTCCGATTACCTGGTTCGAAATACTTTGTTCCGGATACCTGGTTCCGGATACCCGGTTCCGATTACCGGGTTCCGATTACCCGGTTGCGATTACCCGGTTCCAAATACCCGGTTCAAAATTCCCGGTTCCGGATACCCGGTATCAAACACCCGGTTTCGAATACCCGGTTCCAGATACGCGATTCCGAGTTCCTAGATTGGATACTCGGTTCTGGGTTCGGGAAAATACCCGAGGAATTCGAATGAATACAAATTCCCGATGTTGATTTAAGTAAAATGTAAACATAAATATATTAAAATTAATGCTGGGAATCGAAACCATAAAATAAAGTCAGACAGAAAATAGTGTAAACTTCCTAAATTGTTAGCCATAGTCATAGGAGAGATAATTTTAGTGCTGGGAAACGAAACCGGTTTTTCGGGTACCCGGTTTCGGTTTTCGGGTAAAACCGGGTTTGTAATTTTCGCGTTACCCGGATACCTAGTTCTGATTACCCGGTTCCGGATACCCGGTGCCGATTACCCGGTTCCGATTACCCGGTTCCGATTACCCGGTTCCGAAACCGGGTAAACCAGAAACCGTTTTTTTTTTAACCGATTCCGGTTCCGTCAAGATCGATTTCTGTTTGCACTAGTTTATTGCCATGTGCTATTGCTAGCCATGGCGTGGTTCTTCTGAATGTCAATTGACAACCTATACTCACTCCCATTGGTAGTGGCTCAGCCACCATGGACCAAAGCAAGGATTACACTAATAATGGATAAATTTGCCTTCTGCAAATTGCCATGCTCTGAATTTGACAGCCTGCAATAGCCTACAATATAAGTACGCCTCGCATATAAAAGTGTCATTTTCAGAGTCCTGTGGCTGAACTAGGAATTCAGATCCCAATCTAAATAAAAGTCACTATTATACAGAAAAATCTGCTCTATCCAATGGTGTCATTCAAAACCAAATTGGGAATGACGCATATTGCGATATTTTGCCTTGAAAGTTGGCTAGTTTTGCAAAAAAAATGTTTCTGGTCAACTTTCAAGTGGACCATCACTGGACATATGAATACAACAGAGTTGCTATTGCAGCACTGCATAGTATTGTGCTTGTTATACATCGTTGCAAAAAATCATGGCGTTTAGACCTTTTGGTAATGAGTAACTGGTCTCCAAATTGGGGACCAAATTTCTCGCGACACAATTTGGCAGTGATTTTAGCATGGATTGGTAGCTTAATGGCTACCCAAACTACTTTTTTGATTACAGTACTGTATTCCGCACCAAAAGTTGTCCAGGTATGCCAAATTTCACACCTCTCTGGGCACTAGACGTGATTTTATAAAGGGTCAAAGTTGGCTCTTTTTACGATATGTAAGCATTAACGGGATGAGAGCCCATTGAACATGGACCTATTATTTAAGAACCAAAGCAGATTGAGCTCTAATCTTTTGCACAATTTCATTTGGGGTCTAGGGCTACTTTATTACAAAATTTCATTAGATTTAGAAAGGATCGAGTGGGAGGCCTTTGGTGAATTCACATGGAATGACCCTAAAAGGATTTTTATGAAACTTAAAATTTCATATTTAAGCTTTAGACATCAATGGCACGAGTTGATCAACTTTTGGTAAAAATCGGTTGACTAAAAATGGGAGTTTACTCGTGTCGATTTTAAGATTTTTGCGAATATTTAGCAACAGAAAAATATTTCAAAAAAATTATTTAACAAAAGTTGCTATAAATTCAATAACTAACAACTTTTATTTGAGACATTTTTTGATAAAACGAAAAAATTATGAAACATTTTTTCTATCTATTTTTTCATACTTATATGTAACGTTTCCATGGTCATTATAAATAATATTTCTTCTGAGAAAATATTAGGCCAAGTTATTTCTACTGTGGAGATGGTCGTGTCCGTAGTGGATAGAAGTGGAAAGGTTGTACGGGTGTCGGACATAAATGAAAACAACTATCTACAGTTGACCAGTTTCGGAATAGTTTATTCCTTCATCAGAGCTGCTACATACAGGAGAATCGAAATTTATATTATATTTCGATTCTCCTGTATGTAGCAGCTCTGATGAAGGAATAAACTATTCCGAAACTGGTCAGCTGTAGATAGTTGTTTTCATTTATGTCCGACACCCGTACAACCTTTCCACGTTATTTCTACTCTGCTGCTAGAATGTATTTTACGCAAGTACTTTGTGATGGCGGTCGGTCCTGTGGTGGCCACAGCTGATTTTTTTCTTTTTTTAATATATATGGTAAATATTTTTATGCAAATGTAACAATTTTTTAATATTTTTTTTTTTTATCAAATTATTATTCATCTTTGGGAATAGAAGTCACAAAATAAATCATTAATTTTTAATATGGAAAGTATAAAAACACTTATTTTGATTTAAACACAAATGGAAATTAAATTTTAACTAGAATAAGATTTGATACATAATTTTCATCTTTGTTTCGCAGCAGCAAAGCTGGGAATATTTGAAATAAAGTATTTCAATTACTTTCTGGTATTTGATATACTGTATTTCAAATACTTCAAAAAAATACTCTTGGTATTTGTATTTGATATTTGTTGTCTGAAAATGCCAGTAGTTCAAATATTTTCCTGGTATTTCCAATATTTTCCTAATATTTCAAATATTTCCCTAGTATTTCAATTCAAGTATTTCCTTATTATTTCAAATATTTTCTTCATAAATATTTCAAATATTTCCTTCTAGTAATTTCAAATACATTTATATTATTTGAAATAAATAATTTTTTAATAAATACTACAAATACTAAAAAGTATTTGATATTTTTAAATATATTTTATCAGGGATGACTAATAGTATTTGTTATTTCAAATATCTTGGTCGGTATTTGATATTTAAAATGCTTTTACTGAGCCCGTAACCGATGCATCGTAGCTGTGCATCATTTACTACTGCAGGAGAATATTTTCGTGTCTTTGTTTTTTGAGAAGAACTACCTCTTTTTGTTCAGGTAGTTTTACTAGCGTTTTCCGGTAATTTTTCTGCTTTTAAGCCTTCAGTTTCATCTTCATAGCTTTAGGTGATTGGAAGGTATTCATGACAGGTTGATATTCTTCCTGAGGGAATCGAAATTGTTTTATGTATGTAATTTTGCACCTTATTTTAAGGTGTTATTTATTTTGATTTGATAGTTAATGGTAACTGGCCATTGTGCAAGATTTCTTTTATTGAATATATATATCTTGTTAACATATAATCGAGTCAATTAGATGGGCTGTGTTGTTCATAGCAACTGTTGCTGTGCGCCAAAAAATTGTAACTAACTCCTATTCATCGCTGTTGCGGTTCATTTCATTACCTGACACTTCTATCAATCTTAGTTTCTCTGCATCTATACTTATTATTATTATTTTTTTTTTTTTTCTTGCTGACAAATATCTTTGCAAAATTTGTTTTAATTTATAATCTATAGATAAATTCATGTTATACTTTTTTTATTTTCAGAGTTGAGAATGAATGTAAGAAGCAGTCTGTTTGATAAAACGAGTTCTGCTTCTCATACACACGAATTTGGTCCTGAAAAATATAATGAAGAAGATGACGACTATACTCGTGTGTGCAAAACCTGTGGTTTTAGTGAAACTTTTGAAAAAATGTAGCCGTAATGTTTATAATCTCTTTTACATTGTTTTATGTTTCATCTGTATTTCTGTTATATTTTTTATTTGAATTTTTACTGTATTTACTGTTGATCAGTTACTTGCATGTATTTTAGTGTTATTTTAATAAATGTACTACTTTTGGTATTAAATCACATTTGTATAAAAGTTAATTGTTTTTAATAAGTCCTTTATTTAGCTCTGTTAAGTGGCAAGTCTTTCCAGGTATCTTATATTCCAGGGTTTATCAATCTTTTTCAAACTAACTCTTCCAGTTAAATTCATATTGTTATCGCCGCCTTCCCCTATTTTAATTTAAAATAATATACATACATATATAAGGCAACGTCTCTCTTTTCGTCTGTCTGTCTGTATGTGCACTTTACACTCGAGAACTGCTGAGCCTATTTTCATTTATGGCTCTTAGGAAAGCCAGGGAGAAAATGCTCTATTAGAATTGATATGGAGATATTAACATTGTAAACATTAATTTTCATCACGTTTGTAAAAGCAGTAATTATTATTATTTTTTAAAGTATGTATTAAATTTATGGGCCAAAATACGATGAATTCCAGAATGAAATTACAAAGTGTTCATCTAATGTCATATTGTGTACTAAAGTCAAATTGTCCATTGATGAAAAATTTAGATATTTGCATTTTTATTTATTTTTGTTGAAAGTATCATATTGTCTCTACCATCACAACGAGTAAATTAAAAAGGATCGTTCAAGACGTCTAATGACATAATAGCACCACAAAAATATTTTAAATAATAAGCCAGTTAGCAGAAGAAAGTGGGGAAAACAACTCTGATTAGATGGACTCGATGAGAACGAAAAGAAGGTAAGTGCACCCAACTGGAAAACACTGCTGCACAGTGGCGTGCGTTATATCTTATGCTAAGGTGTGCAGTCCTTTGAAAATAATATTTATTATGCATATATAAAAAAGAGGCATCTTTGTCGACAACAAGAAAATTATACATTAAGAACCAAATCTGATTTTAAAAACACAGCTAAAATAATATTTTTTATTCCAATTGCCTGTCATTTTTCAATAAAATTGTCCATTATGTTAACATAAAAGTTTGATGTTAAAAGTCATTCAATTATTTAACAATATTGTAGTGTGTGCATATATGCACACTACCAACAAGAAAAGTAATAAAAAATAAATAAAAATCCAGTACTTACTCTATACACACGAAAAAATACTGAATTTTCGACAACTGAATACTGAAGAGGGTATTTTAGAAAATTTTGGGGCTCCGAACGATTGCTCGCGTAGTGTTTCTGATTTCTCGACATTTTTCATTTCTCGAGAATTGAAAAATTAGACTTATTTTCTCGAGAAAAATAACTATTAGAATATATATTTTTTTAATGTTGAAAATATTGTAGAGGATAAAAACATGTTAAAATTATAGTCAACTTTAAAGTACTAAAGTAATCGTTTAAATAACATTAGAACAAATGGATAACGGGGCTTTAAAATTGATTATTAAAACGGCATGTAATTGTATATTAATTGAAAATACATATGTATAGAGAAATTTTCAAAATTTAAGAAATTAATAATAATAGTAATAATTATTTCATTTAACTTGTAGGTAATCTTTTACATAACAATTTTAAACTGAACAAAAAATGAAATGTAATTGATTATATTAAATAATACACTAAATTAAAATAAAATATTGTAACAATAAATGCTAATTAGCTAAATATTATAAATCGCTTCTTATCTGTAGCCACAGTTGCGTTGCGGGAGACAGAAGACAAATTTGATCAAAATTAAATTATAATCAGTGGCTCACTAAACATTATATTTTTTTAAAAGCACAATGTGTTTAACGTGGCTTCGAGAAAAATTTGCATTTCTCGAGAAAAAAAATTTACATTTCTCGAAAAATGAGAATAATAACTTTTTCTCGAGAAATTCTCGAGAAGAAACACTATGCTCGCGTTATCATATGACAAACTTGGTAGTGACAATCAACAGTGCATAACCTATAGTCTATAGTCGATTAATTTAATAGCTCTGAACGTAACTTTACTGTCTCGCTCTGTTGTACGTGGCTTAATGCAAAGCAAGGTGCAGGGACTCAGAGTAAATTATTCGCTAGCAGAGTTAATTCTTGTAGGGAAAATTTCTGCATTAAAATAAATACGCTTTAAAATATTGAACTGTAATATAGAAAAATAAGTACAGACCTCAAATATTTTGGAGCACAATTTAAAAAAATATTCAGGGTATGAAGTGCACACCCTGCAAATATGGACAGCACGCTGCTGCTGTTGCAAAATAAAGAATAGACCCACCCTTAGGACCAGGGGCGAAAGTAAGCCGGAACTCTCAGAACGGCGTTCCGCTAAGAGATTCGGAAGTCAAAATACAAAAAAGCCAATTTTTGTACTTATGTAATTTTTCAGTTATTTTTATATTTGGAAATTATCAATAAATATTATTATTTACCAGTGGCGATTTTTATTTATTCTTTTTAATATATATTTTAGTCATTTGATGGGATGTGTTAGACACAAATAGCCATTGTTGCTGTAACCTAAAATCTTTAACTCATTTAGAAGTTCGATGGGCCCCTTTAAAGTGCACTCCTCCACAGTTGTGGGCCGAGCGAGTCCTGGGTTAATCCACTAATTAAAGTATAAATATTATATTTTGTAGATAGATAGATAGCTAATCGTTTATTCATGCCTTTCGGCCTTGAATTTATACATTAATTTTCCCAAAATACTATTTGTGTGATATGACATTCAATAATAATAATAATAATATAAATAATAATAAATTTCTAACAAAATAACAACAATTACATCAAAATTAAACAATAATTCTAATATTCAAAACAAATACGTATTCTGGCTCATTGGGCTGCGCTTCCTAGTAATTTCTTGTTTCTCTCCTTTAATACTTCTCTTCTTTGGATTCTTTCATCCACAGATAGCCACTTCCTGCCTCGTCCAACACTCTGTGTATATCCCTTCATTCCTCTCCTACTGCACTGCAGGACAGTAGGTGTTCTATTGTCTCGGTCATTTTGTATATTAATATCAGTTAAAGTTTTCTGATGCTGTAATATAAAATATCATTATTTGACCTATACAATACAAAACTAAACAATATTTTAAAAACAATAAATTATTCGATTTCAGCACACTTGTAAACGATCCCCTATAGCCACCCTATTAAATGTTCATTTTAAGCGTGTCACCCTCTGGTTATGTTTCGCTTGGTGGGCCATCAGCCTGACCCTACAAGGGTGATGGTAGGACGCAGAGTGGACCATGTAAGCCTGATTGATTCTTAATTTTAATCCTAATACGATTGGTCCATTGTGCAAGGTGCATGGAGCATGTATTTATTGAGATTAGTGGTCTGTTTAGTTATGGTATTACTTTCTTGTTGGCAGCTTTTTACTTTATTTCAAATACATTTTTGATAATATGGTTTAGATATATTGAATTGTCGACAATTTAACTTTGTAAACATCATCCTCTGGGTGATACTACTAAGAGCTTTCGGAATTTTTATTATAATATTTGATACAATTAAAAATAAAACGTAAATACTGTGACTCGTCCAGAAAATGTTACAACGTAGAAAAGGGCCATGGAAGCTAAATATAACAACATATTACTCAAGCATTAGCTTGCATATTAGTTACATTATGTTTTAACATTGGCAATTAAATTAAGTATGACATCATTTAATAGTTAACTTGAATGAACTTAATAATATTTTTTTGTCATATCTACAAAATCCTAAAAAGGAATTCAAACTAGCTGATGAGAAAAAAAAAAAGAACTCAATCTAGCTACTGAAAGATGAGCAAACTGAAATCTGACAAAATCATAATAAAATTCGGAGCCCTGAGGCTCCGATTGAAACCTTAAGAGCAGTGGCATCAACTTGCCCCCCCGCAAAATATAATTCGGTTTCCCCCAAGAATTTATTTGACAAACAATAAAAAAATTTAACTATATAATTAACAATAAAAATAACTTAATTTCTAAAATCTTTTCTCCTTGATTTTAAATTTGCAAAATATCTAATGGGATTCTTTATTTCCATATTTGTTGCTGTTTTTGCTTCAATTCCTAATACGGAAAGATTATGCAACAGTCGTTCGCCTATCAAATTGCGTAAATAATTTTGAAATATTTTTAGTTTAGAAAATAATCTTTCTGTCGTGGCTACAGTTACGGGTAGCATGAGGAACTACAATAATGCGGTAATAACATCTGCAAAACTTAGAGTTTGTAGCATATTTAATCACTTATATCTCAGTTAATTCTTTTATGCTTGAAATCTCCTCTCCTCTCTAAGAATGACAGCTACCATTACCATTTGAAGTGGAAGATCTTTTTATATTTTAATTGAAGCGCTTCGGTACATTTTAAAATTTCCGTCTCTTTCATTTCTGTTAATTTTGAAGGTAGCATGGAAACAAATAATTTTGTAGCCTTATACATCCTTTTAAATCTATTGTTTATTTGTCTAATAACGATATCTAAAACTTTATTAACTACATTGATGCGAAAAATGTCATCTCTATTACCACCAAAACGGTAATCGCCCGATAGTTCATCAATATGTCTTTTAGCAACTTTTTGTCTCTTCCAAGAAAAAGTTGGTTTAATTTGCCATTTGAATTCGTCTATTGCCGAATTATTCATGTGTCTATATTGCTGTAAATGTTTGCTTGCAGTTTTTAAAGATTCCGCCGCAGTTATTTGATCTAAATTTCTTATTTGTAACAATTTCGATGGTAAATTTATTTCACTTAGGCCCGGTCTTTCCACCTTCAGATAAACTTCTAGGTAACTATCTGACAGATAAGGTTATTTGTAACTTCATCTGCTGAATAAATGTCATCTCGTCGTTCAATAAAAATGTATCTATCGGATAGTTGTCTAACGGATAATGAGACTGTCGTATTGAAATCACTGATTGGTGATTGGTATTGACATTTATTCAGCAGATGAAGTTACAAATAACCTTATCTGTAAGATAGTTATCTGGAAGTTTATCTGAAGGTGGAATAACCGGGCCTTAGTAACTTAGCCAGAATCACGGAAAGAAAAACTAATTCAAATGTGCACATTATTTTTAAGCCTAATCGCATTTTTTTTTTACTTTTCAAGAATAATTCAGTGAGCCCTTTAATTATATCCGAGTGAAGTTTAGCCGCCAAAATGGAAGTGTATCTTCTCGCCCAGTGTGTTGGATTTAACATTTTTAGTGTAATCTGCGACTCTCCTGAAAATGTTTGTAATAGGTCCTATCTTTTTATACTGTTTCTGAAAAAAGTATAAATATTTTGTAAAGAAAATAGTATCTTGACAAAATAAGAGAATGAAGAAAATACAGATAACTTTAAAGTAGGTATTTTATAATTTTTTAATCTTCTTTTTAAATTTATAATTTTTATAAAAAGTTCCAAAAATTCTGGGCCCCTTACAGCTCCGGGCCCACGCAGGGTCTGCGGCATTGTAGTTATGTAACAGCTTAAGAAGTAGTCACCCAATTTATTATACATATTATAGGCCCTGAACTAGCTTTATCTGGCATTGCTTAATTCAGATTTTAAGTCAGGTAATATTATAGAGAGGATAAAAGATCTGTAAATTTAATTATGGGCCCACCCTATTATGAATTGAACCGAAAATAAAGATCTAACAATTAGCATAGATAGTACAAGATAATACATTTTTTTTTTAATTTCCCTAAATTCATTGTCGAAAAACTTATCAGGCTGTGATTGGAATTGCACCTGACGTTTTCCGGGGTTCCCCAGTGACATCTGTCAAGTAGCTATACAAATATCACCCTTGAAACATTACGGGCAATTGATCCGTAAAGTGCGCAAGTGCATATGTGGGAATCAGCACGTGCTTCGCGGGAACCAACACGTGCTCGGGCTGCTGGCTGCTGGCTCCTGGCTGGACCATCGACCATCCACAAAGATTAACCGAGATAATTGTTATCGTTTAACTGTATAAATAACTTTCAGGATGTGGTACACCTGTTTTAATTTCTGCACAAATTTATAATTTAACGTTTAAGGACTGGGTTAACAGTTAACACCATAGATTAGAAGTTTCTAATACAAAACTAACAATTTGAAATAATATTAGGAACAATCTATACATCAAATTTTTCAGCCATGTTTTATTTATCTAATAGGATATTTTTAATTATAAAAAAAGTTGTAAAAATTGTATTGCTCAATAATTTAATAGTAGTAATAGATATCAGCAGAGCCGGACAAAGATATTTCTTCGCCCGAGGCAAAGTGAGAGACCCAGTGTTGCGCCTCTATCCTTGGCCATAACCAAAGAAAAAAGGATGACAGGTCGAAATTAGAACCAAAAACTTTGCTCCTGAGGCGAGTGCCTCATTCGCCACACCATAGATCCGGCCCTGGACATCAGCAACACTCGAAAATTGTAGGCATTAAAATCTCGCAACTTTTGGGATATCTCGCTAGCGATAAAATACTAGGTATGCTCTGCGCTATCGAGTTAAAGTTGATCGTACCTTAAACTGAAAAAGTTACTAATATTCATGAAACTAGATGACAAAAAAATAAATAAAGACCCTCCTCACTACTAAAATACAAGTGATGATCTAAAAAAAAATGAAAGTCGTCACCCGTCACCTCTAAAACACAAGTCCTCCAAGCATTTCTGCAGGGGAGGCCAACTGAAGGCTTGAGTGATAGGGGGGACAATTCGCTAGCACCACCACTGCATATAAAATATACATATCACAGTAAATATAATACAAAAAAAGAAAAAACAATAAATAAGTTATACTATTAGTCAATTATTAATTATTCGTTGCAGAAAGCTTCGAGACTTTTTAAAGTTGTTTTTTTTTCTTTTTTTTTACGGCGAACTCAATGACTAGATCAACCAGCTTAGATACTCAATAATTATTTATCAGTTTCTTTCATTACAAGTTGTCTACAGTACTCAACAAGCTCAGTGACTGTCGTTGCTCTACACCAGTGCCTCATCATCCTGCACTCACAGTGCCTTATCATCAGCATTACACAATGTGTCTTGTACTACTCAACAAAAGAGTGGAAAACGGCAAGACTGGTCCTCATCCCGAAAGGGGGAAAGCCTCCGGAACTGCCGTCATCGCACCGGCCGGTCTGCTTGCTGAGCTCAGCCAGTAAGCTCTACGAGGCGATGGTGAAGGCAAGGCTCGAGAGTGAAATCGAGAGTAGTGGAGGACTACACGAGCACCAGTATGGCTTCCGCAGGGGCAGATCCACCATACAAGCCCTACAAGCCGTAAAGGATTGGGTCGGGCGCAACAAGAGCAAATGGTGCGTGCTTGTAACGCTAGATGTAAAGAACGCCTTTAACTCTGCCTGCCACAACCTGATCTTACAGGAGCTACGGAGACGCAACATCTCCGAATACTTAGTGACACTGGTCTCCAGTTATCTGGAGGACAGATCTATTCAGGTAGACAAAGGCGTGTCTTTGAGGACCGACGCAGGAGTTCCCCAGGGCTCGGTTCTAGGACCCACCCTGTGGAACATCCTGTACGACGAGGTCTTGGCGCTGCACACGCACGAGGACGCCACCCTGATCGGCTTTGCGGACGACCTGGCCATGCTGGTGGAGGCGGAGGACGAGCGATCGCTAAAAAGGACGGTCAATTGGTGCCTCGAGCTGGTTAACGACTGGATGACATCCCACAAGCTAGAGCTTGCGCCGGGCAAAACGGAGGCTATCATCCTGAAGGGGAAGAGGGATAGGAACGGTATCAGCTTCTCGCTGGGGAACACCGTAATCCCTACCTCCAAAACGCTTAAATACCTCGGTGTCACGTTTGACGAGAGGATGTCATTCACGAAACATGTGCTCGCTTCCGTCAGGAAAGCCGAGGTGAGGACATTCATGCTCGGCAGACTGATGCCGAACGTTGGAGGCCCCTCGAGTGGAAAAAGGGCGGTGCTTTGCGGAGTGGTGCACTCGATACTCCTATACGGAGCCTCTATTTGGCACGAGGTGTGCAAATATGCAAAATATAGGGATATCCTTATAGGTGCACAGCGGAAAGCACTGCTCAGGTGCGCGTCGGCCTACCGTACCGTGTCGAGCGTTGCCCTGCAGGTGATCACGGGAACCGTTCCGATTTTCCTCCTGGTCGAGGAAAGGAGGGCGGTGACCGAGAGTGCCAATCGCGGCGAGAGTGCCAGTCGCGGCGAGACAACCAGACGGAATGCCCGGGAGCAGAGCATTGCTCAAGGGCAGGACGAATGGAATAAGAACACCACCAAAGGCCAGTGGACGAAACGCCTGATACCAGACGTAAGGACCTGGCTTGAATGCCCTCACCGTAAGCTAGACTACTGGCTGACCCAAGCGTTGACAGGTCACGGTTCTTTTCGTACGTATACGAAGAGAATCGGTAAGGACCTGGAGGATACGTGCGTGTACTGCGGAATGGTGGACTCTGTGGAGCACACCATCTTTCAGTGCATGCGTTGGGACGCGGCGAGGGTGGAGGTGGGGGCCCTATGCCCAGCGGCATTAACACCTGACGCCCTGGTTGCAGAAATGATGCAATCCAGGAGGAAGTGGGAAGCCATCCACAAGATGATTAAATCCATCATGGAAAGGAAAGAGACAGAAGAAAGGAGCAGACAGCAGGAGTCGAATAGAGGGGAGCCTGAATAGACTACCAGGGAGCATATGACGCTGATATCCTAACGGATGGTGCCTCGTCATCCTGCACTCAGAGTGCCTTATCATCAGCATTGCACAATGTGTCTTGTACTACTCAACAAACTATCAATTCTCAACTCAACTATCAATCTGTTTGTTTTGGCGTTCTGGTCTCAGTGATCTGTCGATTATTTTTCCCAATAAACGCTAGGATGTTTCCCGTTTGGCGCCACAATCGCACTATGGAGATAATGTAGTGCCCCATTTGTGGAGCGAAACTGCACACCTACCATGACCTGTTCAAATTTTATTAAAATTGGACCAAATTTTTCGAGCTATTTCGAAGCCTCGTGGTTTATTTGATAAACAAGCCGAGAACCATTCACTTTCCAAACCTCTGCAAGGTTGAAACTATTTTATTGTAGATTTTTGGCTTTTATAAATGAAGGACAGCTAGACCGCATTCTCTTTAATGAACGCATTCTCAATACCATCAGTAATTGAATGGGAAGTTGCAGATTCTCTTGTACTGCTTGGAACATCCTAACAAGAGCATGTTCTTTGCGTAAGTGTGGTGTAAGGATATGGCTCAGTTCGGGCAATCAGTATGCAGGAGACTTGGTACCCAATTTTAACCGCATTGTGCGATTTTGTTTTACATCTACTTTGTAGATGTGAGAGTTGTTATGCCAAACTGGGGAACAGAATTCAGGTGTAGAGTACACCAATCCTAGGACAGAAATACGTAGAGGCCCCCTATTGTACCACAAAGTTTCTGGATTTTGTAGTCCCTAGTTCAGATCTTTGTAGCAGTATTTGCGAAATGTTTTTGTAGCTCAAAGTTCTGTCCAAAATCACTCTCAGATATTTTGAATTTTTATTGTAAGATAGGATGCTATTATTGAAATATATCTTTAGTTCTTTGTTAAATCCATTCATGAAAATACTTTGTCAAGAAGTAGAACACCCAGAACACCCACAAGCGGCAGCTGCCTCGCAATGATGTAAATTTTAAAATGTATAACAACTGCTTCATATTCATTAAAAAAATAAATAAATAAATTAATAAAAAACACTCTACAGATCTATTGGGCCGCAATCGAAATGTCACATAGTGCCGAAGGTCTAGAAACAGAGAATATACATTTTTTACCGTATGCTTTGAAAACTTATTGTGGGTATAATATTGTTATTTAATATTGAAATTTAATATCAAAAATGACGAAAAATGAATAAAATTCTGCAGATGTTTCGTATTAATTAGATGCATCAATTTGCAATCAATACAGATATGCAATAACAGGGACAATATGGTTCAGATAGACTTATTATTTAATTTAAATGTTTTGTAATCTACCCCATGGTTAACCAAATCACCCCCTAAATTTAACACAGTAGGCGGAGCTACTTCTGGTTCCACAGTAATATGATAGAGATTAAACATGGACCAATAGATTATTACCAGTACCGTATTTAGATTTTTATTTTACACATAGGGTTTCTTCCTGAGATTTTTTAGAAAAAAATTGTATTTTTATATTTCCTGAAACCCGAGAAAAATTGGTCGGAACATTTTGAAAACAAGAAAATCGCTATTTGAACCCAGAATTCGCAATATATCTATCAGAAATTAACTTTAATTAACCACTTATTGATTTAACATTTGTAGATTAACGCACTTATGTTTAATGTATATTCGGAAGAAATATTTAGAAAAGCTTTTACTGACGCTAGAGATGGTATTTATTATCTTAAATGAAGAATTGGTGAATAATATCCGATACGCTGATGACACAATAGTTTTCACAGATAGTCTAGTACAGTATTCTTTAACCTTTTTGCCCCCGCGGAGCGGTGAAAATAGGATAAATATTTCGAGGACCGGCTGAAAGCTAAGACACAATTAAAAACCAATGTAGATAGTATTTTATTATTATACAAGTATTTGTTATACAGTTATCTAATTACAATTTTAGTGCGATATCTGTGGCTGCTTCTTTGATAGAAAATTTGATATACGTGGCTGCAGAGTTGTTTCTGAGAGATGAAGCACTGCGTGAACATCCATTCGATTTTTCTGTTTGGTTTTTGATATTGATATGGCTGAAGAAGTCTTTTCGCACAAATAGAAAGTCAAAAAAATGACCAATAGTTTGATAGCTTTATAATTAAAAATAGTAATAATTGGATCCCAACATCTAGATAGGCGTATATGGGGCAGAAGGTAAGTTCTCCGTTTCTAAACCGCCGGCCATAAATATGAAAACCACGTTGTCAGTGTGACTTTTCGACTAGTCCTATTATCTCTGAATAAAGAGGTACTCATTTTAAGTATGGAATACTTGAAGCTGGACCCCAGAGCTGACTGCACATTTTCGGAAGATAAAAATCCGAAGGATGTGGGGGGTTCTCGAACCCGGGTCCCTGTGCTCCGTAGACAACCGTCTTACCACGGAGCCACGGCAACTCTTATAATTAAAAATGGATATTCTTTTTATAGCGATTTCCAATATTGAGACAATGATTGCATTTTATGTCTGGACACCAGAGTAATATCAGAAATCAATCAGCTTTTCTTTTTCACGAGGATCAAGTGCATATGACTTTATATCTTCCAAGTATGGGTTATTAATCCAGATGTTACCTTTACGAGGATCCTTATTTTCAGGAAATAAATGTTGACTTATTATGATGAATATAACTTTCTGGTTGACATCAGCAGCAATAAAAAATTCTTCCAAAATGGAAACATTTCTATATCTTCCTCTTTTAAGCAACTATTTCAACGAGCTAGCTTCTTCAGAAGTATAAAAAATAGCTGCGAGAAACGTTGTATTGGGGCTAGTAAATATTAAATAAATCATGGTTCGGACAAACGTTAGCTTCTGCGTCGACTAAACAAATGTGCTATATACTCGTGAATAGAAGTGTAGATCTACATGATTCGATTGAAATGATTCGCGGACCAGCAGGAATTTCCTGCGGACTCACTGGTTGAAGAACACTGGTCTAGAAGAACTACAATCACTACTGGACATCGTAACAATCTCCAGTAAAGAATACGGGTTATCGCTAAATACTAGGAAGACTAAATATATCATCATCATCATCATAGTTGGCGCTACAGCCCTTTGTGAGCCCTGGCCTCTTGCAGAATTTTTCTCCATTCCAACCTTGATTGGGCAACGGTCCACCAATTATTTAAGTTTTTTAATGTCTCGTGCGACTCCGTCCAATCATCTTAATTGGGTCTTCCTCTTTTTCGTTAGTACTTTTTGTACTGATTTATCGTCAGTCGTACGGTTTATATGCCCTATCCACCTTAGTCGTGCTATTTTAACGTTGTGGACAACATGCTCAGTATTGTTCAAAATAGTGTTGTATAGTTCAAAATTATATCGCTGCCTCCATAAATCATTTTCTTTTGTGGAACCAAATATTTTCCTGAGAATTTTCCGCTCGAAAGTGCCCAAAATTGCCGATTTTCTTTTGTTATTATTATTATTATTATGAGATTATTATAATGAGATATTATTTTTGACCAAGCTGATAAAAAATTCCAGTCCTGTACTGTATATACACCCTGACAATACGAGTTGACAAGATTCTTATTGCTGAGGGTTACACTTGGTCTCCACCCCCTAAATGGGGTGGTGTAGTTAAAATGAGATGCCCACCCCTCATTGATGTTAGTACACCACCAATATTCCGCAACCTGTCATCTACTGCAACTTGTGCCTTCCTCACAGCAAGTGCCTATATTTTTACTTTTTGATTTGTGCTTCTATTAAGTGTGACGATAATAATTTTCTCAAAGTGTTATTAAAATGTTTCCAATAATTCCTTATAATTATAATAATTCGAGGACTGCGCTTTGTTTTGAAAATGGTATAATGTCAAGAGAGTCTTGTCAAGTTATCGCGACATGTGATATTCCTGCAAATACCGTCTCCGAACGAATAGATCCCATTCAACTTTGCAGAAAAATGGATAAAACTGACAATAACGTAAGTAACTTTAACATACTTTCTTGGGACACGGTCAACTGGGTGACGGCAAATGGGCGATTATCAATTGGGCGATGGACAATAGGACTACGGAAACTGGGTGTCCGACAATTAGAAAACTGTTAAGTGGGCGACGGACATCTGCACGACGAAAGTTATTTAACTCTAGTACAGACGTCGAGATCCTTTCTGTAACACCATTTTTATTCTTCCGTCATGGACCGCATTTATTAAGTTCTTGTCTACGCCAGTTTACACGTATTTTCGTCGGCATGAATACGCCTACTGTGTAAGAAGCCAAAGCAGCGCGGAGTTAGTTCGCAACGCTGGATAAGAAAAGTACACATTATATTTTCTTATCGATGTGCCGCACAAAATGGTTAGATGGGCCGCATCCGTCCCACGGGCCACCGGTTGCCGACCCCTGATCTAATAGATCAAATATGAATGTAACAAAAAGTGTGTATTATCGTTATCTTTATTAAAATTTACATTTTTTACCCGGTAAAATTAAATATATTTTTATGGATTTTGTAGGTATGACCAAAAAATCCTTATGATATCATTCATATGTCTGTCTGTACGGTAGAAATTGTAGCCAAATGGCTGAACATGGAAAATTGAAATTTGGCATGCTTGTACAACTCTTGAACCCATATATAGGAAAGATATAAAGAGTTCTAAAAATCATTTCGGAGGATAAATATAAACAAATGAGTATTTAATTAAAAAAATGTCTTTTTAAATTTTTGTGTGGAGCATCAAATGAAACCACTTTGGATAAACAAACGTGGATAAACAAACACTCGTGGATAAACAAACAAATTATTGTTTTTGAAAAATCAATTTTTTATGAGATTTTCGCCAAAAATATGTCATAAAACTTTTGTCCTCTACCTTGTTTCACAGAGGGGTTGATCTAGAAATCTGAAAAAAAAAACTCAATAATGTACATTGATAGTAAGGCTCCAGAATAGTTCAACAGGATTTTTTAATCGAATTAGTTTTTCGAAATAATAGTTTTTTTTTTTTTTTTTTTTCGTTGAAACAAATAATAATATTTTTAAATTTATTGCGTCATATTAAAAGAAAGCTCTTAAGACGTAGATTGAGAAACGGAAAGGAGTTTTTTAAATTTCTTTATTTTAACATGTGTCACAAAAAATGTAAAAAAATTACTATCCCGCAACCTTTAACCCGAAAGGGTTAAACTTAAATCTGAAAAAGTTCAATCATCAGACGCTATCCTTTGTTTACAGAAGTTTCTATAACCAAATTAAAATGGAACTCAATAAGTTTGTTTTTTCGATGTGTATTTAACACTACTTTGATTGAAAAAAAGTGCAGCTGAAACTCAGCTATTCCTTGTGAAAACTTATGTTGAATGTTCTCCACTGGAAACAGTATTTAGAGATCGGTTTCGACGATTCAAAAGTGGTGATTGCGAAGTTCACGACAAACAACGGCCAGATCAGTTGAACAATTTCGAAGATGTATAACTACAAGCTCTCTTGTAAGAAAACCATGCTCAAACACTCAAAGAAACGACGTCTGCAAGCCATGGGAAAGATTGAGAAAGAAGGGAGATGTCTACCACATGAATTGACCGAAAATGCCATTGCTAATATAGATTAAACATCTCGTTTTCTTTAGTTGTAGGACATAAAAAGAAGTGTTTCTATAGTGCGTTCGAAGGTGAGTTTGCAGTATAGCTCTTATGGAAAATGGGAGCGGTGTTGCCAAATGTTGTAAAAGTGTGAAATGTGTCAATTATAAGAATATGAAAAACTCGTATGATTTACAAAAATCAACTCTTATAAAACTCAAAATAACAGTCAACAAAAACAAATGGCCATTTGTAGAATACTGCGTCATTACAGATCAGCGCGTTTTACAGCTGGCAACGTCGACAAGCAAGAAAAGGATAGTGTCATTGTGTAAACCCATTAGAGAGTATGAAAAAAAAACTACTCCATATGCCCTGTACTGCAAACTCACCTTTGAACGCACTATAGTGGCATATCGTGACCGACGATGAAAAATTGATCTATTTCGACAACCCGAAACGCAAGAAATCATGGGTTGATCAACTATCAATGTCGACACCAAAGCGAAACATCTACGGTCACAAAGCAATGATCTCTATTTGGTGCAAGGACACACACAACGGGGGGGGGGGGTACAATGGGTCCGGACCGACCCTAAGGCGAATGTTTGTAATTATACCATAATAAGTGAAAAAAAAAAAAAAACTCAAAACATAGTGGGTACATAAAGATACAAAATTTACTTTTATGAACCGTCATAACATCAGTATCTATTATTTAAGGAATTTCTTCTTCATTTATCCCGTTCCTCTAATACTGCACCTGCAATAACAATAGTTTTCCAATTTCTAATAAAAATATATGGGAAGGAAAATGTTTTAACATTTAATAAAAAAGAAGCTCAAAAATGTTTATCAGTGACTAAAACTGATGATACCCTTTTATACATTTTGCTTATCACCAAATAACTAGGTGGTTTACCAGCCCAGTTTTTTGAACGCCCCTAAAAAAATATGTTTGCGCCCCTGATTGGTGGGACATGGAGGGTGTCGTATATTATGAGCTATTAAAACCAAATGAAACATTCACCGCCGAACGTTATAGACCAGTGTTTCTCAACTGAAAACGTACTGCGAAACAGTAAAATATTTAATTTTCTACCACGGACCAGTAAAATATTTAATTTCTACCGCGGTCCCTTAAAAATAAATGTACTATTAAACAAATTGTACATGTAAACTCTACATATATCTTAGTAACAAAAAATTACTGAAAAATGAACAAAATACACGAAAAATCAACAAAACATCGTAAAAAAATGAACAAAAAATATGAAAAATAATAATTTATGAGCCTTTCGCGGACCACTAAAATTTTGCTAAGGACCACCATTGGTCCGCGGACCACTGGTTGAGAAACACTGTTATAGGCAACAATTGAAGCGTTTGAATGCTAATTTTATGCGAAAACGACCATCAATTGCTTCAAATCGCCGGAAAGTGGTTTTTCTCCATGACGGCCCTATGTTGCTATAGCCGTGAAACAAACACTGATGGAACTCAAATGGGAGGTTCTCCCGCACCCAGCGTATTCGTCGGACCTGGCCCCAAGCAATTACCACCTGTTCAGATCGATGCAACACGTTTTGGAAGATACGCATTTCCATAACTGGGGAGAAGTCGAAAATTGGGTTGCTAAATAGACTGGCTCAAAAGACAGAAAATTCTTTCGTCGCGGAATCAACTGCCAGAAAAATAGGAAAATGCCATAGCTTCCGACGGCAAATACATTAATGTGTTCACGCATTTAGTATTTGAGTATTTATTGAAATAAATACTCAAAAAACACAAGAAAACAACGACTTTTAATGCAACCTCCTAATATTATCAATTTTCACTCCACATGTAAACACTTTTGTAGTTAGTCATACATAAGTTTATACCGTAACATACAGTGCTGCCACTAACTAATATAATACAATTATTTACCAGTAGGCCTGAAACGTGCAAACTAGCTATAATTTGGTACAAATATATACCAATAGACGTAAAATAGATAGATGGGTTATAAATGTCTCGATAGACTTGAAATGGTTATAAGAAGGCAAAATATAATACAGTCGTACATTTATTTATCTGGTTTATTCTATAGTTGCAGGTTCAAGTTTCATTAAACAAAGAAGGTCGCATATCTACCAAAACAGAGAAAAAATTAAATTCTCACTGGATTCAATGTATCCGTCTAGCGGATGATTGTCATTCCTTTAATGCAAGATTGTGTTTAGAAAAATCTTCTGATTCTGTACGATCTAATCTGATTATTGAAATCACAAGAGCCATCAAGGTTGGTCACGAGTTAATTCTTTGGTTCAGCGAGGACATACTAGCCATTTTACAAATGGCATTTCTAGCACCAACTAATATTCAAGGTACGTTAAAATGTTTTTGCATTAATTATTTGGATAGGGACGAGGTACGAGACACGAGATAAACAAATTAACATTCAAACTAGATCAATTATTATAAAACATAAATGTTATTTCCTGTTTTTAAATTAGCATATGTCATTATTTGTCCATCTAAACTAGAAACACCCAGTTGATTATATATGTCAAATATTTTAACACTCAGATTACCATTAGATGCGTCACTTCTAACGAAATTTATTTACTGAGATCACAGCGCGGCTTTGCCAGTATATTGTTAAAGTACTTTCACAATCTTTGTTTTAAAATGGGATTAAAACAGGTGCGTATACAAGAGAAGGGAGCTTAAGGGTCCTACCAGGCACTAGGAACGAAAAAAATACAAATTTAATTAAAGCTAAATATCTAAACAATTGAAGATAAAAATCACTTTATTTTAACAGTATTAAAATTAATTTACAATCAATTAAAATAGTCTGTAAGCCCCTCCGTAAAGAGTTAATAAAAAATTTGTTAGCTATCTTGCGGATGTGTTTTCTCAAAGGACGCTATAAACGTATGTTTACGCCTTTGGAGTAAGCAGGTAGGGGTTAGGAGAGTTTGAACCCCCATGAAGTCGATTTTTTTTTGTTAATATTTCAATTCTTCCTCTTTTTAAGGTTTTGGAAGTATGACTACCAAAAAACTTTATAATTTGACTCATGTCTGTGTGTATGGTAGAAATTATAGCCAAACGACTAAACAAGAAAGTTTTGGTATGCTTGCACAACTTTTTGGCCTACATATAGGAAATCTATAGAAAATACAAAAAACACATCGCGAGATAAATATGAACAAATATGTATTTAAAGATAATTTATTTTTATTTTTGAGCGGCGTGTCAAATGAAACACCTTAATCGTTTAAATTTTCGTTAAAGTTATTCCAAAAAACTGTATGGAAAACTATACGTTAAGAATCTGAAAAATATCTCACTAATGTAAATTGATGGGAATCTGAATAGTTCACAGGGCCGTAACGAGAATATTAAGCGCCGGTGGCAAGTGTCTAAGTGACGCCCTTTCGAATATTTTGGCGACCCTATTGTGAATGCTGAAAATACAGTATACAGTATTGTTTATTCCAATTTTACTCACTTTAATACAAGTGATGAGCAAAAAAAAAGGTCCTTATCTCTGATGACACAAAAAAGGCCAGCAACTAAAAATTTTGCTTACTCAACAAAGCTGGTGGCAGGTGCCTCTTTCGCTACGCCCTAGTTACGAGCCTGATAGTTCAACAGGAATATTTGATTAATTTTTAGAAAGATATCATTTTTTTTTCGTCCTTGAAATTTTTTTATATACTTTATTATGTGGTATCAAAAGAAAGCATTTAAGACGTAGATTAAAGGAACGGAAAGTAGTTTTTTAAAACATCTTTATTTTACACGTTTTTTCCAAAAATGTACTAAAAAGATGAAAGTCCCGCACCCTTTACCCAACCAGCGGCATGCGCAGAAAAATATTTCGGGGGAGGGATTTTTTACAACATCGGAATTTATACGTATTGAAAAGGGCGCAGTTTAGAAATACAGTAATTATAATTTTAGTTCTTTACGGAGAGGGGGGGTTAATCCCTCTAATCTCCAACCCCGCGTACGGCACTGAACTCAACTGGGGTTAAACTAAAAATCTGAAAGTAATGTACAAACTAAGTAATGCACATTAATCTGAATTTTGAAATTTTGGAAAAATATTACTGTTTTTGCTTTTTTGTCAAAATTATTATTATTTTTTAAATTCATGGCTAAATTAAGTCTAGTAATGTAATGGTGTTTCTTTTTGTATTTATAGCTAAGATAAAGTATGTCTTCTTTCAAGTTAAAAATATAATTAAAATATTTTAACTGTTAAATGTGAAATGAATCGAGTTCATGTGTGTAAGCTCCACCTATTATTATATGTCATGATGCAACATATTGTTTGAATTATTTTAGTTTTTTGTTTTTGAGGTATCAAAGAGGAACAAATCATTTATAGTAGTGATATACTCATAAATCAAACAACACATTGTTAATAGTGAGAAATAAGTTTCTAAAATAAAAAAAAATAAATAAATAAAATTAATGAAGACTTAATTTAAATTTTATTGTGACAAAAGTTTCAGAAATTATTTAAATTAAGTTAAAAAATTAAATGAAAGCTCTTAGTACTCAAATAACGAATACAAATGATTATCAAAAAACTGTTGATTTTGATGTGACTAGTGACTAGGTATATAAAAGAAATATTGCTCTGGGCAATTAGCATATTGTTGGCTTCTTACATTTATTAAATACCTACAAAACTCTGAAATGTGTGAAAATTCCTTCACACTTCACATCAATTTTTTCATCATCACTTCAATTAGTCCTACTTTTTCTATTATAAATTCATTCATTTTTTTTGTCATTCCTTAGATACAAAAAAAATACTTATTCACTTTGTTTTAAACTCCATATATCCATCCGTTTGGCCACAATTTCTTCCGTGTAGACAACAGATGAGGGTTTTTTGGTCACACCTATAAAGACCTAGAAATAATTATAACGAATTATCCGATTTTTTACTTAGTTAAACTAGTTAAAATAGGTTCAATACATCCTTCTAAAAAATTCTGAATACGCTACTGTACAAATATATTTATAAAACGTTTAGCTTCTTTAGTAGTACATTAATATATTGTTAACAATTTATTTGTATAAAAATCTAATTGTAAATCGTTATTTAACAACAATATTTAGTTTTTTTGATTATTATTTTAGTCATTAATTTTGCTTCGTATCATGTCCTTACCATATATTTTATTATATTTAGTGAAAACCTGTTTAAATTATTTAAAAGTGTATATTATTTATTTACATTTTATATTTCTTAAATTAACAGATTAAACAATTAATAATAGCTCAATATGTTATAAGTTATTAGCTAGGCTGTTATACAGTACATATCCCCATTTTCACGCAAGCAGTCGTGGCCGAGTGGTTAAGGCGTCTGACTCGAAATCAGATTCCCTCTGGGAGCGTAGGTTCGAATCCTACCGGCTGCGAATTATTTTATAACATTTTTATAAATTTATTTTATTACAATAAGCAAAAATTTAAATAAAAACACGTTTTTATTTTCAGGACAAAAAAGATACGTGTGTAATTCATGTTCAACATCATTCGAATATCCAAATCCATTAAAATTACATATGACTTTAGAATGTGGAAAATATAAAATTTCGATGTTATGGGAAAGACTGTATACTTCACTAACAACAAATAATATGGTTGATACAAGAATAATAAATTCACCATTTGATTTTATGAAAAATACAAAATATTCTGGTTTAAAAATTTCAACAAATGAAGAAAGAAAAATTGACTCTAAATTTACTTGGATACCAGATACATTATCTTTGAGATTATCACCAAATTCTACTGCAAGCAATTCACCAATTCCAAGGCCATTTTCAGAACCAGTTGCTATACATAGTTCAGCTTTTAAACCATATTCCACTAAAAAAGAAAGTCAAAACAACAATTTAATTAATTTATCCCAATCAATAAACAATTTTACGCATCTATCAATCAATAAGAGTGAACCTAATTTGTTAATACCGACAATGAGTACTTATCCTATTGATTTTCGACATGCTGCACACATGGAAACAATAGTTAGTAATTTGGGGAAATCAAACCAAGGTCATTTGTGTATATATTGCGGAAAATGTTATTCAAGGAAATATGGATTGAAAATTCACATTAGAACGCATACAGGTTACAAACCATTGAAATGTAAATTTTGTCTACGGCCGTTTGGAGATCCCAGCAATTTAAATAAGCATGTTAGACTACATGCCGAAGGAGACACACCTTACAAGTAAGTATAATTTTTTTATTTCGTTACTTCAACTGTTATACAAGGTTATTAATACAGAGTATTCCAAACTAGGATGGTATATTAATGGATGCACTATTTGTATTGGTGACTCAAATTGACGTATATTTCTCTAGCGCACAGTTTCCCAAAGTTTTTTGCCCCGTAGACCACTTGCTGATTGGTTTGTTTTCCATGGATTCCCTGCCTGCCTAATATTGAATTTTCCTAAACTTATTCAAATGTGTTTTTGACAGCTGACACAGTGTTGCTCACTTTGATAGGGTTTTTTGTAAAGAAGAACATGTACAATTTTTATTCATACCTTTATTGAAAAGACACAAAATGCAACTAAATATTTGGATTTGGAATGAAACAAATCAGAACCTAGTAAAATTCTTACATAAAATTAATACACAAGTAATGCTGTTAATGAGAGGCATGAACCCAGGGTTACCAGATATCAAATTAGGTCTCGCGGGACAAAAAAGAAAAAATTACGGCGATTTATTCACAATTAACGGTTTTGACATATCATTTTTAGGGTTTTGTAGGTATGACCAAAAAACCCTTATACCGTCATTATGTCGTCTGTCTGTCTGTCTGTTCGGCAAAAATTGTAGCCAAACGGCTAAACCTAGAGAGTTGAAATTTGGCATGCTTATACAATTCTTTGAGTAACAAATTATTTTAATGCGATTTTTGCCAAAATTGTGCAAAAAAATTTTTGTCCCACACCCTGTAGCCCAGATGGTTTAAACTAAAAATCTGAAAAAATTCTAAGTAATGTACATTGGTGTGAACCGGAATAGTACAACAGGAATTTTTGATCAGATTATGTTTTCGGAAAATAACGCATTTTTTGCATTTTTAACTAAAATATGTTAAATATTTAATTCGCTATGTAACACACCAGTTCAGTAGCTCTAGTAGCGTAGTTGGTTTTGTTCTGCGCTTAATAATGTAACTTAATTTGCAAAATAGAGTTCGAATACTGTTAATTTTATTTTTTCTGTTTTTTTTTGCATTTTTATTTTGTTTAAATTATTTTGTCAAAATTCTAGTTATATTTTGGTAAATGTTGCATTTAATTTTTAAAAGCGTAAATTTAATAACCAGTGGGAAGTGTTGAAATTATAATTTAATTCTATGTTTGACGAAATCAGAGGGCGGGGCTTATGATTTAAGCAACCAATGGAAGCCAAAGGCGCAATTTTCAAGATCTTAATGAACCTTGCTATATAAAAAAAATACTGCACATATTTAGAAACTTAAAATGGTATTAGGCATTCGAATTAAAATTCATAAAAAAATATTTTGACATAAAATTTGTTTTGGCATCCCAAATAATCATCATTCAGTTACTAAATACCTGCAAAACCCAGAAATGTGTCATCAATTTTTAATTTCTGAACTTCATTTTGGCCAGTTAAAAATGTATCTAATAAAGAAAACAACAAAAATAATTGAGTTAAATTTTTTTTATACTATTTATCCTAAAAATTATTCAATATTTATCATTTTATTAAGAATGACAAACCAGCAGTAAAAAAAAAACAAAAATGGAATTCCGAACAATTAATTTCGAAATTCTGTTTTATCATCAACTGGACCTCCAAATTTGTTAGAATCAACCTATTTCTATCTTTACGCCAAGCACTCATCAAAATCAGATGTTGCATTTTCATGTGGAATAGAGAAAATGTATTCAATTATTTTTTAAAATTGTAGTAATTGCCTTTCAATATTCGTTATATTTGCCATTAACTATTTTAGGAAGATGTATGTAAAATATATTCTTCAAACAGCAAAACTTGATCTACTTCTATTTTAAATGCGTTAGTGATTTCTACGATTTCTTAAGTTAGAGACATTTTTATATTTTATAGCCGCAATATAAATTATTTGCTTCCATTTTAAATCGCTTCGAAGCATCTAAGTTATCACAATTTTGGATAATTTCATGAAAATTTGCTCCATAACAGCATTCATTCTTATGCTCAATCAAAGACTACCTTACATTATTCATAATTGAATATACTTTAACAGTCGTAACATTACTACCTTGTAGCTTTTTTAGTGCTGGTTGAAATAGTGAACATATCTTCTTTACAAATTTTACATCGCTAATCTGGACGCAGCTGAACGCGTCCCGCGACCATTACCGTACAACTTACCTGCCAATCCCTGAAATTCATACATGTTAGGAGAGAAATACATTTCATAACACATTTTACAGTCAAAATCTGTAAATTTTTTACCTCCGGGACATTTAAATGTTTATGCGGGATGCGGGACAATTCATTCTTGTGCGGGACTGTCCCACGCATTGCGGGACGTCTGGCATCCCTTGATGAACCTGATGCTCTGATAGTAGTTGTTTAATATTTGGATTTAAATTAGTGAGGTTATTGTCTTAAATCTCCACGTTCAATAATTTGCAATCGATTAGCAACCACGCTAAAACCCCTTCCCACGATGTTTTTTTCTGAACTGCACTTTAAGTTCTTCGTTCTCCTTGTAATATGACATCCGATTCTTCAATATCGCCGTATGGATTGATAATCCACTATGGCATTTCCATAGTCAAAACATTCTTAAACCTACGGAACGCCTAAATGTTGATGATGACCTGGCTAAATGGAGTCAGTTCCCGTGGACCACCATTTACATCTGGGGCAACCCTATTTTTTTCCTCGTTGACATGGACGCCCTTTAAGTCGAAATCGACCCTTAGGAGTCCATATAGACCACTCTGGAATCATGGCTCTACCGGCAGTAAGGCGAAGACTTGATAAAAGTATAATGTCGTTGTTTACGTACTAGATCAAGCCTTATTCTAAGGTTTTTTTCTACTGCAGAAATATCAGTTTTGTTTTGACCAAACCATTAAATCCTAGCATCAATAAGCTTTTCTAAAAGATATGTATCTGTATAATTATTACCATCAAATACCAGTAAACAAGAAAATGGAAATTAAAATTTCTTCTTCGAAACTTCTTTTACAACTTCATATGCTTCTTTACCACGGTTATTCTTTGTGTTTAATTGTCTGCTTTATTCGACAATCTTTTTTGTTGGGACATAATTGTATGGCTGATCGAGAATCCTATTGACTCATAGGAGGCATATTGTTATTGAGAAGTGACACTACCGTTGGCGGCGCTGTAGTCCAGCCAATATGGCTGTCGTGTCTAGTATTCAGTTGTCAATATGTTAATAGCGAACAGGTTAATTTAAGCACAGTACATTTTTATTTTATGAAAATGCGAGTAAATATTTGCGAAATTTTTTAATTTTTACGCGATGCACATGTATTGAGGGTTTTAACAGAAGGTGGGCATCAAATTACAGTATTTAAAGTTTTATTTCAGTAGATTTATTGAAGTGTAATTTGTAGTTGAGGTGTTAAATGCCGGGCATTTAATTTTATGTGGTACAGCTGAGTGTCGGTTATCTGAATTTACAATATATGGATTATGTTTGTAAACAAGTGCATTATGTTCATTGCCTCATGAAATAAAATTAGTTTTAGTTGGACAAACGCAGCTAATATTATTAGCTATTATTATTACAATAATATATTAGTGCAGTTTAGTTTTTCTGCGACAAATGTAATGAACAAACTCGCATAGTGTCAGTTACTTTTTAACTTAAAATATATTCCCATGCCTTCCTCCTGTCTATAACCAAATCTTTTCCAATCTGGGCTTAATATTAACTTTCTCCCCATTTTTCTTAAGAAATTAAAAAAACTAAGATGCCTATCTTTGTCCTGTTTTGAATGACAGCCAAAAACACTACAATTTGTTCTACTTTTACAGTTTTTCACAACTCCTATCGACATTCTAACAAAAAATCAACACTAGAACATATGTAATAAGTTCAAACAGTACTACAGGCGCCTAGTACAATATCTGACCACCAGACTGCGTATCCGAGCGTGTCAGTCAGTGATGGGCGTTTACACGTAAACTTCAATTGTTTACGTTTACGTGTAAACTTATGTAAACAATTGGTAAACTTGTCAACAATGTAAACAATGTAAACTTTGTAAACTGCCAAATAATGAGGTTAGTTTTAGTTATTTAATACGAATAATAGAGTTAATGAACAAGTATATACAGTTCAAAACAATAAATTTATTAAAAAAATGGTGGGAAGAAACCGAAGGAATAGTTCTGAAGAACTTGATTTTGTTTTAATTAAAGAAAATGAAAGAAAATGTAGTGCGTTATGCAAAATTTGCAATGAAACTTTTCGTTATTAAAAAATATAGGCTGATTTTCTTAAAGGTGAAATTTAATGTATTTTGTTATTAAAAAAATTAGACTAAATTTTTTAAAGAAAAAAGGTTTTTTATTTTTCATATTCATATTTACTAATTTGTATGTAACACCTGTAAAATGACGCAAATTCGATTTTTATTAATATGTATATTGGGCTTGTCCTAATTGTATATACTTACTTTTTAATTTAAAATCGTTTCATTAAAATTTTATTATTTATAAAAATGAGGTCCTGTAATTCAAAACAAGTGCGCATGTCTAAATCATTGTTTACATTGTTTACATGGTTTACAAGAGTTTTTGTGTTTACTTTACATCAATTATTTACGCGTCAACAATGAGGTAACTTACATCATGTAACTTACGCGCCCATCACTGGTGTCAGTTCTCAATAAATATATAAATAGAAAATTTCTCTATCGATATTTAAACATTTTACCTTACTAACTTACTAAATAAAAACTTGCAGTGTAAAAAAATGTTAATTATTCGGAGTGAGCACGCATGCGCATCACTTGTTTTACACTTGTTGCAATATGAACAGAATTATGTATTTACAGTTGGACACATAATGCATTTATTATTTGATGATCGTAGATAAATTATTGTTTAATTCAGTATTTAATTATCTAACTTTGTTTCAGATGTGATCTTTGTGGAAAAGTGTTAGTAAGGAGAAGAGATTTAGAGAGACATTTAAAAAGTCGCCACATGGATGAAATGCACCCTGAAGCAAAAATTGAAGAAATCAGTTCTTCGAGCGATCATAGCGATGATTATAATACATGTTAGGTGGCATAACAACACGTTTACATTCTGAATGGGACTTTGAGACCGATTGTTTACCATAGTAAATTTGGCTTTATAAGACAATTTTTAGGTAATTTCTTTGGTTTAAGCGGAACCAAGCTGAAGTTTCGTTTTTTTAAGTTGCTACGAAAACAGAGCTTTGGTTATTTCATATTTCATGTTACCGGTTATTTGAAACGTTTAGGCGGAACTAAATGGGAATTTCGTTCGTTTAGCTTGTCACAAGAAGGGACCTTGCTTGGGATATTTCATTTTTTACTTTGAAATGTAAAAATTTAAAATTCCAACAGTGAAACCATGAAAACGAATGACTTATTTTACATATTTAATGACAAAAAAATAAAAAACTAGGAAAATTTTTATGAAGAATGACACAAAAAATCAAAATATAAAGAAAATTACATTTTAAAATGATATTAGCCTTGACCAAAAAGTGTTTATTGTAAGTATGATTTACAAAACTTAAACAAAACGGCCAAAATGCATGATTCAAACGATGAAAGTAATTAGATTGCAAAATTTGCCTAAACGTTTGGAATAGCCTATAGCATTTATTATTAAGTGTCATTTATTATCAACAATAAAATAGTTACATTTTAAAATTTTTGGAAGACGTAAATATATAATAAATTAGGCATTTGGGTGTAGATTTACAACATCCCACTGCACACTGCGCATGCGTCGCATACACGTCATTTGTTTAATATACAGAGATTCTAAACAGGTGGGATTGTGCAGAACTTTTAAAACACAATTTATTTTTAGGTGGTTTATAAAAAAAAATAAACAGTTATCAATCTAACCTAAGATAGTGCTTTTAATGAGAATCACTGTCCCTGGCCCTGCACAGAAGTTAAAATACAATTTATTTTTAGGTGGTTTATAAAAAAAAATAAACATTTATCAACCATAACCTAAGATAATGCTTTTAAGGTGATTCTAACCTAAACTAAAAATTAAATGATATTATAATGTGATAAATAAACAGAAACCATTGTTTTAGAGCCACTGATAATTCTTGAATTATTTAGTGTAGTCGTTATGTGCTGCCACCTGTATAGAGTTTGAAGAGGGATGTTGTAACTCTTGTCCGGCATTTGTATTAAAAATGCCACTTAAAATCAAAATATAACGAAAAGGACATTTTATAATGTCAATTCAACCTAACCTTAAAATGTTCAATGTAAGTATGATTTACAAAGTTTAAACAAAATTGCCAAAATCGCGATTCAGTAGATAAAAGATAGGTACTAGAATTCAAAATCTATACTTTGTTTCTTTGGTTTAAGCGGAGCTAGACTTTAAAAAATTGTAAATTTTAACTATTAAAGGAGGGTTTATATACTCACATAGGAAATTATACTCACATAGGAAATTCCCCACACCGAAAATAACGCGCAGTGATAAATGCTCACACGAAAATTGCTCACACTGAAACATGCTCTCACGGAATATTACCCACTTTTATAAATCCTCACATGGCCATTAAAATTACTAAGATAATTTGATTTCAACATAATTTCTTGTTAGGGTTTTTTTTCAGGTGTATTTTTGTAATAATTTTGAAAGGACATTTTGTAAAAACCTCTAAAATGTATGTTTTCTTGAATTATTCTTAACTTATAATTCTTTTTTATTATACTATGTACATTCGAATATGTATAAACAATATTTATATATCTGTATTAAATATAAACAAAAAGGAATAAAATAACGGGCTGTAATTTAAATGAATTAAACAATTTAACTTACTAAAAAAGTCTAACTTACATGTTTTATTTTTACATAAGAAAAAAAAAAACTTAAACAAAAGTTTACTTTTCTTTAGGTCACTTCGTCTTTAAGTCACTAGTTGAAAATATTTTATTGCCTTTAATTGTAAATTGAAAATCTTTTTTTATAATAATAGAAGCACTAATAATTTATTCTGAACTTAAAAATCGGTAATTTAATATCGAATCATTTAATTTTATGAAAAATAAACAACATTTTAATAAAATATTCAAATTAATATATTACATATTCCTACTTTTAAAAACACAGTACATTGTTGCTTTTCAAATAATGGTAAAACCAGGACTTCGAACCGAACTGAACCGAAAACCGAAAAAAATCGTTATTTTTGTCGGAACGAAAACCGGAGCTGAATCGAAAAAAAAAATATCGGTTTATTTCGGTTCAGATAATGTTTATGGGAGTGAATATAAAATACATTTTATTTAAGATTAATTGTTAAACTGATGGGAAGAAAAAAAAACATATTTTTTTTTAACAAGTTAAAAAACATTGCGCTTCTATAATTTGAGGGAGAGGGTGTTGAACCGAATATGTTCTTCTAAATTATAGTAGAAATAAATTTCTTTTTGCCGGAACGAAAACCGGAACTGAACCGATATTTATTTTTTTAATTGAACCGGATCAAAAACCGAAACGCAAAAAATAACGGTTCGAAGCCCTGGGTAAAACTAATAACTATAGCAAAAATATTTTTTGTGGGCATTTACCATGTGAGGATTTATAAAAGTGAGTAATTTTCCTTGTGAACATTTTTCAGTGTGAGCAATTTTCGTGTGAGCATTTATCACTGTGCGTTATTTTCGGTGTTGGGAATTTTCTATGAGAGCAAAATACTTTGTGAGGAGTTTTCGTGTGAGTACTTATGACTGTGCACACTTTTCTGTGGGCATTTTTCGCGTGAGCATTTTTCTTGTGCGGATATGTCTGATCACGTGTAAAGAGACGTGTTTTTATATTGAAAGAGTGCGTCAGACGTTCCAAATTTCTGTCAAATTTTCCCCACTACCAAGAGCTCTCTAATTCCCTTCATGGTCGTGTTTATCGGTATATGCAGAGCTGGTATTCAAAAAACACGCATCGGTTTGTGCGCACCAGTTATTAAAATATTTAAATACTTCCGTACCGGTTAATAAAATGGATAGTAGGATAAGCGGATAGCATTTTTATCTAGTGTACTCGTAATATTTTGAATATCAGCACTGGATTTATGTATACAATGTATATATGTATAATGTATATCTAGAATTATCTAATTTATGAAAAAAATCTAGTCATATTTATTTGCATAAAAATATATTTTTGATATATAAATGTAAGTTATATAAATAATATATAAAACATTACAAAATATATGAATTATGTTTTAATTAACCTAGTCTATTTTATTTCCTTAGAATTCTGTCAATGCAGATACAAAGTTTTAACAAATTAAAATACATTCTCATTAAAAATATTAATATTTTAATTTATATTCGCTTAATAATATTAAATGATCTACTTATCTTAAAATAGATCCTTGAGATTTGAAAAAAAAAATGATTTACATACTCTAAATTTCTTAAGTCATAAATACTATAATAATTTAATGAAAGCAATAGTATGTTGTAAAAAAATCCATATAGTATTTATTTACTGATAGTGTTAAAAGCGTTTTTTCTTGGCTTCTTCTCTCAAGGACGTTAACACAGCAGATTCCTTAGAATTAGTGAAGACCTCTAAGCTGGATTGTGGCGCTGTTGATTGCACTATCCCGGCTGGTACTACCGCCTCCGGTGGATTGCGGTTAACTGAAAATAAAATAAAAGTTAATTGATAAGCTACATTATTGGATGAATTACGTGCAGAAATACTAAATTTATTATAAATTAATAATGTACTCGTTGCACTGTTCAGTAGTGTGCATCATCTAGGGCAGCGATTCCCAACCTTTATTCTCTCGCGGATACCCCTTGATTAAACTTTTCATTATGAGCTATCTTCAATATCCACACCCATCCTTTAATTTTTTTTTAGACAATGTCATTAGCGAAGATGATAACTTATGTTGAAAGTAGAATAATAATTCGTCAAATTTTAAACAGCAATTATTCATCTTGAAATGAGAGTCTTCCATCGTGGTTCTTAATAATTTTAATGCGACCCTTGAGTTTGTTTCATGGATCCGAGTTTTTTTAAATCAGGTTCCAATGAAGACAGATATAACCGGAAATCAGGAGCTGCGTCAAGCTTATTGCGATATTTATTCTTAATGTATGCATAAGACGAGAATGCTCTTTTGACTAGCTCCGATTTTTTTGAAATCAGATTCAAAAGAAGAATCACTTGACAGTTCAATCAATTTTTCTTTTTCAACTTAAATATAGTATAAGTTACGTTAACGACTCTGCAAAAAATTCTGGTGTTTTTCGCCATTATCTAAATTATTTTCGCGTACCCCAAGTTGGGAATCACTGATCTAGGGCATTGATGGCGAACATATGACCCGCGGGTCACACAGAGACCCGTATGACGCCTTCAAATGACCCGTACAAAAGAAGATCTTTCTAGTTCTGAAGATTCTAAAGTGAGCTTCTAAGATAACTAAGGTAGGGTCTAAGCGAGCTCATTCACGAAGCAGAGTAGGGAAATAAACTAATATGATAAAAATAGTGAGAGATGGAATTCAACTATTACCTATTATATACCTGTATTATACACGTCAAATACAAGGCCGACAGCTCAGGTACAGTTAACGAGATTAGCAGGGAATTTCACACAAATATTTACACCTTAAAGCGGTAGATTTTTATTTACGCATTATATATTTGACCTGCGATTTGAATCTATAAAATTTCAAATTCAATTTTGACCCATCTGGTGAAATAGATTCGCCATCGCTGATCTAGGGTTTCCAGGTTTTAAAAAACCCAATGTAGGACAGCGCTGCTACCTTTTGTAAAAACACAGTAATTATTGTTAACTAAATTTGTCAGGAAAAAGGTATTTATAAAATTGAAAAAAACGTATTGAACAAAAAAGATTTGTTTTCTTTCTATAACTAATTTTTGTTAAATACGTTTTTCTGTTAAAATATTAATAAGAAAGATATTTTATTTTTTATAACCCTATGTTTGAATTCTGGTTTTACTTTATCGTCGTATCAAAGGTGCGTTCGGCATAACTGTGCAATGTTAACTCTGTGTCGTGCAAGTATTTTGTCACGTGACCACTGTGCAGACTGTGCAAGAAAATCAAAGACGACCACTTTGTTCAGATTGTGCAGTTGTTCAAACTATTATTATAACTTATTTTTTTTTTTTTTTTTTGTTTTTTGTAAACAAATGAATTATACCTATGTGTGTGAATACATCAATTCTGTCTCCTGCTAATTGTTTTGTACGATAATATATAAATGGCGCATGAAGGTTTTGCGATGCTTTTAAGTAATATAAAATAAATTTTATTTGATGAGGAAGACAATTGAGAAGAATTTTCCAAACCAGAAAATATTTTGGAAAAAGTGAATATGCAGAGAGTACTGTTCATGTCTGTACTATTTATTTTGCAAATACTGCAGGCATAAACAATGATATCTTGATTGTTTTCACTCATATTGTTTTGTAGAAATAATAACTTTGTATTTTTACCGCGAAAAACACCATTGCACAGACTGCTGCACGATCTGAACTTGTAACGATTGAGCAGCACAAACTACACTGCACAGTATATGCCGAACAATCTTCGTGCAGCACAAAGCACACGGAAACTTTATGACGAACGCTTCTTGTGTAAATTATGCAGAATGTGTAGATTATTAGCTTATGCCGAACGCACCTCAAATTACATGACAATATATACAGCCGTTTTTATGTGATTCTCGGTCAGGGAGAAATTTTGCAGACATCGTTTTATAAAGATTTGAAACGTCTAGAAACCAAATATTAGGCTGAAAAAAACAACAGATATAGCCTCCAGTTTAGTTACTATGGATTAAGGTTTTATTTCTCACAATAAGAAAATAAATAACATGTTTTATAATTCCAGACAATCATTGTAACGGGACTTAAGTTGGCAACCAACTATATATTTTAGTTTTGCGGATTGCATAAAATTTTATACAGAATATAATACAGAACCCACTCTACGAATCAAATAAACGATCCAGACTGCGATTGAAGAAGATAAAATTTTATAAACTTATTAATTAATATGCTTCAAATAATCTGGTGGGATGGTCATTTAAACTCAATATCGCTTCAGGCGCCACTTACCTACGCACCGGGCCTGTCCAAAAATATGTAAATACAGAAGAACTGCGACTTATATAGGTAAGTGAGATCGCTACTACATACGTACGCAGCAACATACGTAACTTGATACAAGTACTTACAGTACTTAATGTATAATACATGTATGGAAGAAATTCATGTACAGGACTCGACCATACCATGATCATAATTCACCATGCTTCGTTTTATCTCAGACCGCTACTTTCGTATTCTTCGCCATATCCTGGGTGGTCTTCGGTGTGTACTGGGATTGTGCGATTGGAGGAGGGGGATGTATAATAATGTACATGTAGAGTACATATAAAGCGGTGTCCACACTATGCCGCAGTTTGCCAGTTGGCAAGGCCATTTGGCAATGCCAGAAGTAATGTAGACGTGACCGTTGGCACATGCCATCGTGCCAGCGGCAAGCCAACAAGAATCGCTCGAGTGTCGGTCTCCTTCAAAGAAAGCTGATAAGAACGGAGAATGGTACAAAAAGACGAAATTGATAGAAAAATCAAGAACTTGGTGTGTCATTTTTCGCGCGAAATAAAAAAAGAGAGAGAAGGTAATAAGTCCGGTGCGTGATCTACTTTGAAGACTTGGACGTACCCAAAACCGTCGTTTGCGCCGTTTGCGTATTTTTTCTTCACTATCAAGTATGATAACAGCAGCTGAAGCAATTAGTAAATCTTCCTCGGTGAATATTGTGCGACTAAACTAAATGCCAACACAGATGTGGACGTTTATACAGCCACTGGCTTTGCCAGTTGGCTTTGCCAGTTGGCTTTGCCAGTTGGTTTTGCCAGCTGGCCTTGCCAACTGGCAAACAGCGGCATAGTGGGGATGCGCCTTAAGGTGCTTTCCAGGTAAGTGCGAAATACTCTGAACTACTTCCAAAAGTTCTACTCCAATCTACTCTGAAAATTTTTGCACATGAAGTATTTACTGGAAAGAGGCGCTGCTCTCTTATGAATTAACAAATGTCAAAGAAAAATATCCTAAATGTACAAATTATTTAAAATTTTACATATTTATGATACGATAAATGGATATAATTTAATATTAAAACCAGTGGCGAAGGGAAACCTCCACTAGACTTGTCCTCCCAAAAAAAAAAAAAAAAATAATTAAAATTTTTTTTTTTAATATTTATATAAATCTTCAAAAATACATCAAATTATGTTCTATACAAATTTTTGTCCAAGGCTTGGTTTACTTGTTACGAATTAATTATCATGACCATGGAAACGTTACATATAAATATGAAAAAATTGAGACTTGGAAAAATTTTAAATAATTTTACAAAAAAATTTAAAAATTTTTCGTTTTATCAAAAAACGTCTCAAATAAAAGTTATTAGTTATTGCATTTATAGTAGCTTTTGTTCAATAATTTTTTTCGAAATATTTTTCTGTTGCTAAATATTCGCAAAAATCTTAAAATCGACACGAGTAAACTCCCATTTCTATTCAAACGATCTTTATAAAAAACAATAGAGTTCTTCCCATTTAATAGGATAATTTTTTAGTACCAAAACGAATTCTCTAAGTTGAACCGTTCTTGAGTTATCGTGTATACACACAGACACACAGACAGACAGACACACACAGACACACAGACAGACAGACACACAGACAGACAGACAGACAGAGACACACACACACACACACACACACACACACACACACACACACACACACACACACACACACACACACACACACACACACACACACACACACACACACACACACACACACACACACACACACACACACACACACACACACACACACACACACACACACACACACACACACACACACACACACACACACACACACACACACACACACACACACACACACACACACACACACACACACACACACACACACACACACACACACACACACACACACACACACACACACACACACACACACACACACACACACACACACACACACACACACACACACACACACACACACACACACACACACACACACACACACACACACACACACACACACACACACACACACACACACACACACACACACACACACACACACACACACACACACACACACACACACACACACACACACACACACACACACACACACACACACACACACACACACACACACACACACACACACACACACACACACACACACACACACACACACACACACACACACACACACACACACACACACACACACACACACACACACACACACACACACACACACACACACACACACACACACACACACACACACACACACACACACACACACACACACACACACACACACACACACACACACACACACACACACACACACACACACACACACACACACACACACACACACACACACACACACACACACACACACACACACACACACACACACACACACACACACACACACACACACACACGGATACACGACCGTTACAAAATTGCGCTAACAAGGTAACGCCAGTGGCGGAGACAAATAAAATATTTTCAAACCAAATAGGACAATTAAATAATATTTGTATTGAATTAGTTAAGAAACGATTTAAAATCTACATATTAAAATATAAATGAAAAAATACAAATAAAACGCTGTTTAATATAAATATGTCATAAATGACAGAAGACAAATTAATTATGAATAAAAAAATAAATATGTCGACCAGACGGGGAAAAATATATATATTGCAGTAAAATTAATTTTATTATTAAATTTATATCGGTCATATGTACGCTTAGAGATGCCAGTTGCAGCAATCACTCATTTACAGAAATTTGTTACAGGAATTTTGAAGTTTTTCAGATTAACTTCCTCCTTCAGGAACTGCATAGCATTATTAATAATTTCGCGGCTCTGGCTGTGAAGCATTTGTCCTTTACGTCCCACTAATTGCTTCTGCATTTTGTAAAACACTGTAAAACACTCAACTTATCCTACTGTTATATTACCACATATGTATTTTTCTACTTAAGTCGTCTTTCACTAACAAATAACTCGTATTAAAAAAATGCGATTTTAGATTGTAGTTGTATTCTAATAATATAGATATTTTATATAAACACGTTGGAAGCTTCTAACTCATATAAGACTTCTACGGCTATGAGTAACAAACCTAACACCCCTATTATAAGTAAATTAGACCCGTTCAGACGAAAAATGGTTCCTGCACACTTTTATTGATGTACTCAACTCTATTTGAATCGACTCTACTTCAGAGGACGGGGAAGGTAATTCTAGAGTTACTTGGAACAACCACTGAACTGTTGGGAGTAACTCGGAGCTATTCTTTTTGATAGCCTGAAAAGCGCCTATATAGTTTTGAGATTGCATATGGAAGTCCAGATTAATGTCAGACGCTGCAACGTAAGTCGAGACCCTTCTGCATATATGTTGATATAGCTTACAGGGCCGATGCTGGCGGGGGAAAAAACGAGTGTCACGCACGTGAGCGGCCGCTTTAGAGGGTGGGTGTCAGGCTATTTTTGCGGTTGTAATGTACAAAAATCGAAAAAAAAAAAAATAATACTGTATCAAAATAATTAAAAGAAGAATGAAATGATTCCTTAAACCCATAGTAACTTTTTTGTCTTTTATAAATAATTGTTTTTAGTTTTCGTTTTTAAAAATATAATTGACTGGTTACAATTTCAAAAGAAAAAAGACGTGGTCTAATTTGCCTAGGGGCAGCAAAAACTATCACGCGGGCGGCTAAGTGCTCAAGACCGGCACTGATACCTTACCAAGTTTTATACAAGGTGTCTCAAAAGAAATTTTATATTTAGTGGATCGATTAAAAAAAAAGTAAGCCGTATATAGAAAAAATGTTTATTAATTATTAAAATACACTTTTTGGGGATTTATTTCTTAAAAATAATATCGTCTAAATGTAGACCCTCGCGTTCTCGGCACTCATTTAATCGAACAGTAAAATTACTTATGACGTCTCGGCAGGTGGACTCAGGGATGGCTGCCATTTCGTGACGGATATTTTCTTTCAAATGCGCCAGTGAAGTCGGTTTATTGGCGTAAACTTTAGATTTAAGATAACCCCATAGGAAAAAGTCCATAGGGGTTAAATCTGGACTGCGTGGAGGCCAATTTATGTCACCTCTCCTGGAGATCAATTTGCCTGAGAAAATTTCACGAACACGTGGCAGAGACATATTGGACGTGTGTCAAGTTGCTCCGTCCTGTTGGAACCATGTTCATTGGTTATAGCCAGGAAAGTTTTGCAGTTCAGGTACCAAGAAGTTGTCTAACATCTCCACATAACGCTCTGCATTCACTGTAACTGCACGCCCCCTTTCATCTTCAAAAAAGTAAGGGCCGATAATTCCTCGCGCCGACATCGCAGCCCATACGGTCACTTTAGGCGAATGTAGGGGTTTCTGATGTTTGCGTTTCGGATTCGTTGCACTCCAGTAGCGGCAGTTCTGCTTATTTACGTGGCCATTAAGATGAAAATGAGCTTCATCCGAAAACAAAATGTTGGTAAACATTGAAAATCGCTCAATCACCTGATTTACGAAATTAAGCCTCTGACTGGCATCTTGGGGCTTTAATTCTTGCACCAATTGAATTTTGTAGGGGTGCAGCTTTAAGTCTTTGTGCATAATGCGATGTAATGATGATCTATGCACATTTAAAGCACTTGCGCGCTTCCGAATTGAAAGGTACGGGTCGTCACGAACAGACTGATTAACATTCTTCACGTTTTCTACCGTTCTTGATGACCTAGGTCGCCCGGATTTTGATTTATCCAGCGTTGTACCAGTCTCTTCAAACTTTTTAACCCAATGTCGAATGAGAGGAATGCTTGGCGCATCATTTAAGTGGCGAAAACCTCGAATACTGCAGAATTTTCTACGCGCTACAGTCGCCGAATCACCGTTTTTGTAAAACTCTCGCACGCATAACGCGCGGTCTGCTCCCGAGAAACGCTCCATAGCGAATGAATTCCCAAGAGCCAGACTACCGATTGACATAACCCCCGCGCCCCTCGGATACGTTGCGTTCACGCAGTAAGCTAAATAAATATAAAATTTCTTTTGAGACACCTTGTATAACCTGAGGCTATATTGTTTTTCCTTCCTCATAATACTTATCTGCACATTTCAAATGATTTTAAGACGATTACCGCAAAAAATTAGCAAATTAATAATATTTTTTATAAAATACTATCAGCGGGGTAGTTATATTAAGAGCAGTTAAGCAATGCTTAAGATCCAAGAGCCGAAGGGGCACAAAACAACACAAAGCGGCATATGCATCTGGTTTCTTAGGTTTTTATTTTGAAATTCTCTCCTTTTCAGTTTATGAAATTCTACCCTTCCAGTCATTACTTGGATTTAATTAAATCCCCCTCCCTGTATCTGAATTTGTACCTTTTTTGGTCGTTGGATCTCTGTGGTTTTTTTTTTTTACTTAGTTAGGGCTCTTTGACATATGTTGCGTAAGGGAATAAA
This sequence comes from Liopterus haemorrhoidalis, assembly GCA_963971575.1. NCBI lineage: Eukaryota > Metazoa > Arthropoda > Insecta > Coleoptera > Dytiscidae > Liopterus > Liopterus haemorrhoidalis. The sequence goes on along the minus strand of OZ020611.1, from coordinate 40,361,082 downwards.
ATTTCTAATTAGAAATTTGATTCCCTTTTTGCGTAATTACGCCACTGAGTACTATGGTTACTTTTATTATATTTTATTTATCTTCTTTGGACAGTATCCTTCGAAATGATTTTTGACCTCACATTGTCAGTTCTTTCCATGTGTCCTTTGTGTTTATGTCATTATAACTTATCAACGAATATTGGAAAGGTTCATCATCAGACAGTATCGTTCAACTTGTCTTATAAATACAATTACAAATTGTTCCCAGGCTTCACACTTCAAAAACCCATTTAGAAAAACAAAACTGACCGAAATCGTCATACAATCGTCATGACAATTTTATGATACATTTAACTGAATGCAAAAAAAGTGTGGCCCGGGAGTCCCATATATTTTAATGTTGTGGCGTTCAATATTTTAAAAATAGCCCAGTTATACTATATCTGTTTTATATTTTATCTGATTTATATTATAACAATATAAATAATATTCTTACCTAATTCCTCGTCTTCATTCTCAGTGATGACAGGTTCAGCTTCTTGTGATGGAAAATTCAAAACAGGAACCATAACCTCCATATCACTGGATTCATTATTATCAACAATGACAGCCTGTGCATCAGGATCCACTACCACATCCTTTTCATTATTGACATAATCAACCTTGATAGGTTTAGTTGGAATTGCATATACAACTTCAATAGAAACAGGACTATCTTCAGACACATGAACTTCCGGAGAAATTGGTGCAATTACTGCACCAACATGAATAGGAATTCTAATATTATCATGTACAATCGTCATTTCAGACGGGAACAAAATCGGTGTTTTGAAATTGTACACTACGATCGGTGTTTGTAAAATAATTTTAACAGCTGGTGTACATTGCATTACGTTTTTATCGGTTTTAACTACCATTGTTGGTTTCTTCCTATTGACAGTTACAATATGAGCATCGGAAATCATATTTAAATTGTCTGATGATATAATTAACATAGGAACAACTGTGAAACTTTTTTCTATGCTATATGGTAATTCTGCCAGTACATTGAACGCTGGATATGCACTGGTATGAGTGACGTAAGATGCTATTGCACTTGGTTCATATTGTGGTAAAGCTGACACGTACGAATTACTGTACAGTGGTACATGGTTGGCATAGCTACTGCTGAGACTGTTGTAATATGATGGGTAGCTATGTCTGAAGAACTTGTAGTACGGATTGAACAGATATTGATACCCAACTGTCGAATAACAGCAAAGGGCGATGCAAACAATGGTCTGAAAATAAAAGAGAAATGTTATTTACTCTCAAAACATATTCTAGAATTTTTTATATCTACGTATGATCATAGCTCGAGTGATTTAAGTTTGTTTAATATTGCACAGAGGGGAGCAGGGCATTGCACAATATTGAGCATGGCAGTTATGTTACACAACAGTATGGGCCAAGTTTCCTTGGAAGCTTACGTAGATTCATCTTCTGCGTAAGCCGCACTTAAGCTAATTTAAAACCTACTATACTTAAAATAAAATGGCTACCACGGTACAGTTACCGTGGTAGCCATTTTTTTAACGGAAAGTATGACAGTTTGATATAAATCTATATTAAGAAAACTGGAGGCTGTATCTGTTTCTACCGACCTCTAACATATACAGGGTGTTTGGTAAATGTCCGGCATAATTTAAAAGACAGCATGGCGACGTAGAATGCAATCGATTTTTCTTTTGCCAATTTTCTATAAAATGTGAATTTCGTCCAAAAATAAACAAACAAAAAGATGTCCCAAATTTTGAAAACCACTGACTTTTTTTATTTTCATATTAATCCAGAAGTTGTGTAGTTGCCATAGAGAAAAAAATAGAATATCAAAGTACGTGTACGTCATAATCTAAAATTTTTAATATTAAAGTTTTTCTTATTTCTTTTTTCTTCATAAAATTAAAAAAGCATTTTGTTGAAATAAAATTACGGTATTGTTTCCATGGCTTCTATTTATCTCAATCGCATATGTGATTGTTGTAACAGACAAAATTTAAGTGGTTCCTAAACGGTGGTACTTCATCGATTATTATCAAGCGATATACGCGTCTTATCCAAAAATGGTTGATGACTTTTAAGCTCTAAATGGGCCAATAATGCTGCCTTTAAAATTGTGCTGGACATTTACCTAACACCCTGTATAAGGGAGGTATTGTGATCATACCAATTTTGACATTTCGAGATTTCGATGGATCTCCAAGAATTGAGGTCCCTACAACGTTTTGACTATTTTTAGCCTGATGTCTGTCGGTCTGTTTGTCTGTCTGTCTATCTGTCTGTATGTCTGTCTGCCCGTGTACACGTGCAGACCAAATTCGGCTAAAAGGATTTTTATGAAACTTCACATTTAAGCTTTTGATATCAATGGCACGAGTTGATCAACTTTTGGTAAAAATCGGTAAACTAGAAATGGGAGATTACTCCTGTCGGTTTTAAGATTTTCGCGAATATTTCACATCAGAGAAATATTTAGAAAAAATTTATTTAACAAAAGTTGCTATAAAAGCAGTAACTAACAACTTTTATTTCAGATGTTTTTGATAAAGCAGCATAAATTTAACAAGTACTTTATGATGGCGGTCTCATATTTGATTTCTACATGTTTCGGATGATTATAAAATAATATCCGCAACAAAAAAACATTTTTGTCTATCTGCCTGTCCGAGATTCACGCGAGAACGGTGGTATGATGATAGAGTAAAACCAAGATTCGAAGATAGGCTATAAGGCATCTCAAATTTTTTATTCTTGGGGTTGTTTCGGAGTTAAAACTGTTTGTTAAGAAATTTTAATTATCTCCCTTATTATTGACTTACCAGAAAAATATGTAGAACAAAAATTGTTTATAGGACGAATATTTTTTGATCAATACAAAATTTCAATTAGATGAATATTAGGGGAGTAACGGAGGGCGGCGGGGCTTAAACTAAAATTTACATATATCTCCCGTATTATTGACTTAACAGTAACATATTATATGACAAAAATAGTTTATAATAAAGAAATAAATCTTTTATTTTGGTGCATTTTCATTCAGATGAATATTTGAGGAGTTACAGGTTACACCTTAAATTTAAACTTATGAAATATCTCTCTTATTATTGACAACATTAAAAACGTATATAACAAAATTGTTTATAATAAGAAAACTTCTTTTTAAATTAGATGATATAGATTAGATTAGATACTTAGGGAGTTACGAGGGACACCCTAAAACTAAAATTTTGAAATATGTCCCTTATTATTTACTTTACATTAAAAGTGTTTATGAGAATATGTGCTTAGAAACAAAAGTGTGTGCGAGGATTTATTTATTTATTATTATTTTTTTTTTTTATACAATACAGTTTTTATTAAGACATATATTTGGGGAGCTACGGTGAGAGCTACTTATGAACGAATTATCTCACTTTACTTAACATTGAAAATATATATAAAAGAGTGGTTCAAAATAAAGAAACGATTATTTTCTGTTCTACTTGAAACAAGTGTGAATTTCCATACATTTCACGGTTTTGTAGGTATTTAATATGTGTAAGAAGCCAACATAATACCAACTGGATGTCTAGGAATATTTGTTCCATAATCTCATCAATATGAAGTATAGTATGCAGTAGAAAACTTGGTCTTCAGCTGTAATTATTATTTTTTTTAATTATATTTTTCATTTCAAAAAAGACACACTATTACCCATATATACAAAATTATTAGGGATAATTTAACCATGAATTAAAAAATAATTAATTTTGTCAAAAACGCAAAAACTGCAATATTTTTCAAAAACGCAATCAGATCAATGTACATTACCTATACTTTTTTCAGATTTTTAGTTTAATCTCTTTGAGTAGATGGGGGTAGAACAAAAACTTTTTAGCACATTTTTGGCTAAAATCGTGTTTAAAAAATCAGCTGTGGCCACCACAGGACCGACCGCCATCGTAAAGTACTTGTATAAAATACATTCTAGCAGCAGAGTAGAAATAACTTGGCCTAATATTTTCTAACAGAGATATTATTTATCATGACCATGGAAACGTTACATAAAAGTATGAAAAAATTGAGACTAAAAAATTTTACACAAATTTGTCGAAATTTTTCGTTTTATCAAAATACGTCTCAAATATAAGTTATTAGTTATTGCATTTATATCAACTTTTGTTCAATAAATTTTGTCGAAATATTTTTCTGTTGCTAAATATTCGCAAAAATCTTAAAATCGACACGAGTAAACTACCATTTCTAGTAAACCGATTTTTACCAAAAGTTGATCAACTCGTCATTAATGTAAAAAGCTTAAATATGCAGTTTCATAAAAATCCTTTGAGCCTAATTTGCTCTGCACGTGTACACAGACGGACAGACGGACAGACAGACAGACAGACAGACAGACAGACAGACAGACAGACAGACAGACAGACAGACAGACAGACGAACAGACGGACGGACAGACAGACCGACAGACATCATGCTAAAAATAGTCAAAATGTTATGTTGGGACCTCAATTCGTGGAGATCCATCGAAATCTCGAAATGTCAAAATCGGTATGATCACAATACCTCCCTTATATATGTTGGCGGTCGGTAAAAAACGAATTTAAAAAATCTACTTATTGTTACTTAATCTACGTAGATTTTTTTCAGATTTTTAGATCAAGCCCTCTGAGAGATAAGGTGCGGGACAAAAAATTTTTGAAATATTTTTGGCATAAATCCCCTTAAAAATTTGCTTGTTGATCCACGCATTAAGAGAGTTTATTTGGTATGCCACTCAAAATTTTAAAAAAATATTAAATTTTTTTAATAAATACATAATTGTTTCTATTTATCTCGGGATGTGTTTTTTGAATTCTTAGTATTTTTTCTATATGTGGATCAAAGAGTTATATAAGCATACCCAGTTTCAACTTTCTATGTTCAACCGTTTAGCTACAATTTCTACCGTACTAACAGACAGACACATGAGTGACTTTATAAGGGTTTTTTAGTGGTCATACCAACAAAATCCTAAAAATGTACGAAGTACGGTATTTCAGCTAGTACTATCTACGTGCTAATCCAACAGACAAGAACAACTTTTTGATGTATTATAAGTCTGACATCTAGGAGGCTTTAATTGTATTTTTATGTATTAATCTGTAATTGCTTATATTTTATTTTCACTAATAATAAAAATATCTTTTCAATGTATTGAAAGCCGACCGGCGTAGCGTAGTGGTAACACATCTGCTCTGCGTTGCGAAGGTCTCGGGTTCGAATCCCGTTCAGGCATGGAAATTTTCTCAAATAGAAATTGTCCTGGCTAATTGCCCCAGAGGCAAAGGCCATTAAATAAAAAAAAGTGTATTGAAAAATGTCCAGTCAATGCTTATTAGATTAGTTCAACACAATACCGCCAGAAAGTCTATCTTATTACCATTCACGTCTATATAAGGTTGTTTCATCTGATAAATTTGACAGTCCGGCACTGGTAACGTCTGAAAGCTTGCTTGACAGCACGTAAGAATTAATAAAACAGGATACAATTAAAGTTACACATTAAAATATCGAAGTAAAATCCAAAACTTGAAGGTCATTCATTTACGCTACCACAGGCATGCAACACAAGGACGTTAAAAAAAATCTCAGTCAAAGAATGCACTTAATGTACCTTAAATGTCTTTGCAAAAAATAAGAAAAAAATCCGGATGGATCTATTAAAACAAGTTGGTTTAAATAAATTGTCTTAGGTGAAGTATCACCTTCTCATTGTTCAGACTGATCAGTATCGATAACGAAGTGTCCACTATTTGTTTTTTTTTTTTTTTTTCCTTTAGCAGCTTGACTTACGTTTATAATTTGATATTTTCTGATTTAATGTAGTTATAAATAAATTCATTAATATCTAGAGAGTTAGTAGCAAGAAGCGTCTGAATATTGGTAGGTAAGGATATTTTTTGGACAACTAAATTTTGTAAGAATAAGTTAAGATTGCGAAAATGAATTTGGCATTCAAACAATAAGTGGTTCGAATAGCTGACAGACAAATTATCACACGGACAGAAAGGAGAAGTAACCATATTAAATCTATGCAGATGATATGGAGAGAAAGTGTGATTAAATTTAAGCTGGATAAAAGTGCATATAAAAGATCTGCTTTGGTGAGAAAAAAGATTTCTAGGAAGCAGGGGTTGAATTTAACCATAGTACTTCATTTGAACTTCAGAGAATCTATGTATTCTTGTTGCCATTGGTTGTATATGGAAGATTTGAAGATTGACATAATGTCATTACTGTTTAGAGGAATATTTAAATTTAGAGGGAACCATTTACAGCTGCTTCTTTGTCTAGAAGATCGACTTCGATGTTGAACACAGAATCTGAATGGCCTTTAATCCAGCATATTTTTATAATTTTACCGCTGTTCGCAAGATCGTTAAGACATTTAATTACATCATAGCGAATAGTTCTTTTTCTCAAATCCAGGGTAACTCAATTTTTGGACGGCGCTATTAGTCATAAATAAAAAATTGATGTGTAGTGTGAATTTTCACAGATTTCAGGGTTTTGCAGGTATTTAGTAAGTGAATGAGGATTATAGTGCATGCCAAAACAAATTTTATATTAAAATATTTGTTTTGTTAATTTTAATTCGAACGCCTAATACCATTATTTATGTTTCTAAATACGTGCAGTATTTTTTTTTTATATAGCAAGGTTCATTAAGAATTTTAAAAATTACGCCTATGGCTTCCATTGGTTGTTATAAGTTCCGCCCCTCTGATTTCGTGTACATTGAAACAGAATTAAATTATAATTTAAACAATGCATTTGTAGGTTATTAAATTTACGCTTTTAAAAATTAAATGCAACATTTGCCAAAATATAACTAGAATTTTGAAAAAATAATTTAAACAATATAAAAATTTTAAAAAAATAAAACAAAAAATATTATTGTCTCTTCTCGCAGGGTTCGATTCCTTTCGGATCGAGTTACTTGGGTGAAAAAGCCAGCGTCAAAACCACTACACCAGCATACACGTTTCAGTGTAGCGTGTTACAAAGCTATAACTTGTGTACATTATTAGCAAAAAATCACAAAAATGCGTTTTTTTTTCAAAAACGTAATCTGATCAAAAATTCCTGTTGTACTATTCCGATTCAAACCAATGTACATTTACTTAGAATTTTTTCAGATTTTTAGTTTAAACCATCTGGGCTTAAGGGTGCGGGACAAAAATATTTTGGCACAATTTTGGCAAAAATCGCTTCTAAATAATTTATTTTGCAAAAATAAAAATTTGATCGTTAATCCACGTACCAAGGGCTTTCATTTGATACCCCACTCAGAATTATATATATATATTTTTTTTTTTTTTTTCGATGAGCACATATTTGTTTATATTTTTAGGGGGATATGTTTTTTAGATGTTTTAGTATTTTTCCTATGTGCAGGTCAAAGAGTTGTATAAGCATGCCAAATTTCAACTCACTAGATTTAGCCGTTTGGCTACAATTTTTACCGAACAGGCAGACAGACATACAGACAGACAAACAGGCAGACAGACAGACAGACAGACAGACAGACAGACAGACAGACAGACAGACAGACGACAAAATGACGGTATAAGGGTTTTTTGGTCATACCTACAAAACCCTAAAAATTACAAATTGATTGAAATGAAAATGAAAATGATTCTTTAAGTATTCTAAACTCAACTTTAATGCCACTATTTCCGCATTGTAGATAAACATATTATATGGGAGTTTAAATTTTAGGCTAAAATCGCATTGAGGATGTAAAACGGCGCAACCTACGCCATTGGACGATTTTGATGCATCAGTATATATATGGTGTGCATTTGGCAATTTTAATTTTACCTTATCCCAAACTGATAGCTCGTTAACCCGATAATTTGAGTAAGATATCTGCATCATATTATGATCAGCAATAAAATAATTATTTGGTAGTGAAAAACGAAATAGGTAAGAAAAGTATGGAATATTATGGCTAACAGCACGAAGCGATGAGATGTTCAAGAGAATTAAAAAGCTTTCTATTATTAAGAGCATGTTTTCATTTCTCCAATAATTCGACGTTAGAACCTCTGTACAATACTGGCCTATAGGTATAGGACTTTTGATCTGCATACGATGAAATATAAATCTTGATGATATAATTTTTCTGCGAAATTCAAGCGACATAACGTTTGATTCAGCTAATAATGCATTTGTAGGAGATGAATGTAATGCTCCGATACTGTATCTGATTACTATTTATTTTTATTAACACCAACTCATACGATTTAAAAATAAATAAACTTTGGTTTAAAAGAAAGACAAAATGATTCAGACAAAACTCTTGCCACCGAAGTAAGTAAACTAGACTTAGAGTAAACTATTAGTGGGTCTTCAGTTAAGAACCACTGGACAAAATGACCTGAGCATTGTCAAATATTAATTACAAAAACTATTTCTTATCAAAAACAATTTGTAAGTCCGATACTGTACAAATAATAGCGTGTAAATCGACAATTTCAAGACCTGTTGTTACGTTACTAAAAATATCAACGTACACATCAAATATAAGAATTGAAATTTATGTTAAAATTTACATAAATCTGCAATTATGTGCACATACTACCGTAACTGTCATTTTAAATTTATTAATGATACATGATCTTAAAAGTCAAACCTTTTATAAAAATATATACATATTGCTAATGCAAGCAATAATTATTATTCAAACTTGCAAAATCAAGATAAACAAAGTGCATCAATAAAATAATAAAAAAAAAAAAAAAATTGACATTATAATAATAACAATAGTAACATAATATCGATAGTAAAAAATTGATGTGAAATATGAATCTTCACACATTTCAAGGTTTGTAGCTATTTAATAAGTGCAGTGTAAGGTGATTTAATATAATAGTATACTCGTACAGATTTCGATGAATAGGCTCTTCAATTTGTATCAGGTTCATCACAGACGCGCACATAAGGGGGTCTCCGGGTCATGACCCCCCCCCCCCAAGGAATGGGAAAATCATATACTTATTAATACAAACTAAACAAAAGAAAATAAAAAATCACCTTTTTATTAATAAAAATTAAATTATAATCAAAATTAAAATATATATGAACCCACTCCTCTCCAAAAAAAAAACAATAATATATTTTTATTATTTTACGGATATTTTTTCGAAATGGACTCCCCCAGATTAATTTCCTGTGTGCGCGCCTGGTTCATCGTCATCAGAACTACTCAATATTGGTATTATATGTTACATTTTGTAATACGTAACTAACAGGGAAAGTTCAATTTTAGGGTTTTGTAGGTATGACCACTAAAAAACCCTTATAACAGCACTCATGTGTCTGTCTGTACGGTAGAAATTGTAGCCAAACGGCCTAACATAGAAAGTTGAAATTAAGTATGCTTATACAAATCTTTGACATACATATAGAAAAATATTGTGAATTCAAAAACCACGTCTCGGGATACATATAAATAAATCTGTATTTAATGAAAAATAAATATATTTTTTTAAATTTTGAGTGGTATATCAAATGAAACCTTTTAATGCGTGGACAACAAGCAAATTTTAATTAGTTTAGTTTTTAGTTTAATTTACTCTATTAATATACCAAATTACTTGAAAATATGTCCAGTCGTTTTTGCGTGAATCTCAAACAGACAGACAGCCAGACAAAATGTTTTTTTTTTTGCGTATATTGTCTTTTAATCATCTGGATCTGATCGAATCGTGTAGAAACCAAATATGAGGCCGAAAAAAAAATGGATATAGCATCTAATTTTATTAATTCAGATGTATACAAAAGACGAAAGTGTATAATAATAATAATAATATTTATTTATTTATTGACCACAATACAATACAATTAAATCTTTTACAGTCAGTCAAGCAAAATCAAGCAAATAGTGTAGATTTACACAAAAAGAGTTACACATAGATACAATTATTACTCAGATTATTAATCAGATACAAAATAACTAATGATAAATCTAAAAATTTAAATCAAAATATTCGGACACAGAGTACAATGGATTTTGAATTAGCACATCCTTCACAAACGCTTCAAATTTATTTTGGGGTAAAAGTCTTACTGACTCTGGCAATTTATTAAATAATTTAATAGCGTAGTAGGTAGTGCTATTTCTGGATTTTGATAGACGGCTGAATTTAGGATATATATCATTCTTGTAACTTGTATTATGATTATGAATGTCATTAAAAGATTTAAAGTCGTTTTTATTCTTGTAAAAAAATTTTAAACAGGCAAAAATGTAGAGTGATGGCAGAGTCATAATTTGCAAAGATAAAAAAGATTTTTGACACTCTGCTCTGTAAGACATGCCGTCAATGATTCTCTTTGAGTCAATGAGTCTTTGCACTGCAAAAATCAGCAGAGGACGAGTGTCCCCATGCTAAGAGGGCATAAGAAATATGTGATTGAAAAAGTGAGTAATAAGCTACAAGATCACAGCTTTAGTTACTACATCCACCAGATTTCTCAGTAAGAAAATTGTTCTACATAGCTTACCAATCACATAATCAACATGGTGTTTCCAATTTAATTCTTTGTCAACATATACCCCTAAAAATTTAACCTACTTTCCAGCTAATTTTAAAATTTCGCAGTCTGTCTTTGAGTCACAGGTTTTACACGGTACCTGCCCCCCTGGCTGTGTTACTGTAATCCTGTTATTTTGTGATCGGGAAATCCAACAGTAAATTGCATTTTTCGGTGCCGTTTGTAAATACAAATTATGAAACCAGTTTTGCGATAAAATTACATATTTATTGTTATTTTTAAGATATTTATAATATTTAATATCTGATATTGGAGAATTTCATGTGAAAAAAAGATTAGTTAAAATAATTAGTTGAAAATTATGCTTCTTGAAATTTACATTAAACGGTAATTATGCATAAACCTGATCTGTGTACCATAAGAACGTGCAATTTATAAAAACCCTGAACACAAATAGATTTTAACTGCAGGGTATTGTACAATTAAAAGTTATTTATAGATTTGTTTAAAATATTATTCAATCAGTGGCGTAACTTCATTTGTTCCCTCTCCGTGTATTCTTTGGGCCCTCCTGTCAACTTTGACCATTAAATATGATACAAAAAAAGTCATTTGGAAATGCGGTGGGCCATAAAAGACATGCCATCCAAAAGTTGTGGGCGTGTCGGGTGCTTAGTTATGCCACTAATTACAATGCGGTAGAGACCTGTGATTAGTGTTTATATACGAACCGCAAAACCGCGGTTTTCAGTGCAAAAACCGAAACCGCAAACCCGCATAAAAAAAACGCGGTTTTCGGTTTATCCTTAAGAAAAAAGATACAAAGGTAAGAAGAAAATCTCTCATATGTGGCAAAAAATGTATTATTCTTGAATAAAGGCTTTATTAGATTTTTTTTTAAAATATCAGTAGGTAGGTGCATAATGTATGCTACCAACTAGACTTTTCTTTTTTATTAGATATCAAACATAAAGAAGTGTATTGGTGCCAGACGCAATGCGCATGGGAAAGTCAGTGCGCCAGAGTGCACTATTCACTATTAAAGCAACATACACCTATGCCGAAAGAACATTTTCATTAAGCGCCAACTTCTGCTCCAAATTGCGTTCACGTTTAAACGATAAACAATTAAATAGTTTAGTGTTTTTAAAAGTCTTTTATTTAAATTTTAATAAACCTTAAGTTAGTATGCTACGTAGGTTGTAGTGTATAATTATTGTATGATTCTGTATTAGTATTAGCTTTTTTATTGTACAGTACAATTCACGACTCAAACTAACGTTGGCGGCGCTGCGTACTACAGTTGATTACAGTGACTGTATAAAGACAGTGTGGCCATATGAACTGTAGCCGCCATGTTTATTCCAGATTTGTATTGGGTTATATAGAAGAAATTTTAATATATCCTAATATATTATAATATTTCTTAAATTTTTAATAGTTTTACGTGTTTATGTTTATGTATATGTGAATATCAATTTATTGTAAAGAAAAACATGTATATGATTCAACATTTATTAAGATAAATATTAAAATTGCCTACCGATGAAGGTATTTTTTTGAAATGTTTGCAACATAAAAGAAAACATGTGAAAAAAATTCTTAAAAAAGGACATGAAAGGAAATATAAGAGATATGTTTTTATTATTTTATAAATTTATTTGAGGACCTATAAAAACTAAATTTTTTTTTTTATAAAAACGGGAATTTCAAACATTTTAATTTCAATATTTTAAATTTAAGAAAACAAGTTCAAACAGGACATTAGAATTAGAATAAAAAGATAGAGAAAAAATGATGATAAGGTTCTATAAAAATTAGAGAACCCAACATTTCTCTAATTTTTTGGAAAACGCATGTTTATATAAAAAAAAGGATATTTTCATATTAAAAAATTGATGTGAAGGGTGAATTTTCACACATTTCAGGGTTTTGCAGGTATTTAGTAAGTGAATGATGATTATTTTGGATGCGAAAACAAATTTTATATTAAAATATTTTTTTTGTTAATTTTAATTCGAACGCCTAATACCATTATTTAGGTTTCTAAATATGTGCAGTATTTTTTTTAATATAGCAAGGTACATTAAGAATTTTAAAAATTGCGCCTATGGTTGTTATAAGTTCCGCCCCTCTGATTTCGTGTACATTGAAACAGAATTAAATTATAATTTAAACAATTTCCACTGGCTATTAAATTTACGCTTTTAAAAATTAAATGCAACATTTGCCAAAATATAACTAGAATTTAGAAAAAATAATTTAAACAATATAAAAATTAAAAAAAAAAACAAAAAAAATATAGTCTCTACTCACAGGGTTCGATCCCTTTCGGGTCGGGTTACTTCGGTGAAAAATCAACGTCTAATACCACAAGACCAGCAGACACATTACAGTGTGGCGTGTTACAAAGCTATAACTTGTGTACATTATTAGCAAAAAATCACAAAAAATGCGTTTTTTTCCAAAAACATAATCTGATCAAAAATTCTTGTTGAACTATTCCGGTTCACACCAATGTACATTACTTAGAATTTTTTCAGATTTTTAGTTTAAACCATCTGGGCTTAAGGGTGCGGGACAAAAATATTTTGGCACAATTTTGGCAAAAATCGCTTCAAAATAATTTATTTTGCAAAAATAAAAATTTGATCTTTAATCCACGTACCAAGGGCTTTCATTTGATACCCTATTCAGAATTATAAAAAAATATTTTTTTTTTCGATGAGCACATATTTGTTTATATTTTTAGGGGGATATGATTTTTAGATGTTTTAGTATTTTTCCTATATGCGGGTCAAAGAGTTGTATAAGCATGCCAAATTTCAACTATCTAGGTTTAGCCGTTTGGCTACAATTTTTACCGAACAGACAGACAGACAGACAGACAGACAGACAGACAGACAGACAGACAGACAGACGACAAAATGACGGTATAAGGGTTTTTTGGTCATACCTACAAAACCCTAAAAAGAATAAGCAGAACATGTTATATACCCTGAGTTCAAAAAGAAATTACATAAGAGTTGGGTATGGAAAAATAAAATAATGTATACCAATGTTTCTCAACAGGTGGTCCGCAGAAAAATTTTAGTGGTCCGCGAAAGTTTTCGTATGTTTTTTTGCAGTTTTTTTGTTTTTTTTTAGACACATTTTTTATGTAAATAATTTATATTTTGTTTATTTTCTGTAAACTTTCTGTGATTTTCTACAAATAAAATTTATTTAGTAGCACATTAAATATATTTGTTTTCTTGCAAAAAATTAACCAACAATTATTATTAGTGGTCCGCGTTAGAAAATTATATATTTTACTGGTCCGCGGTGCGTTTTTGGTTGAGAAACACTGATGTATACTACGCTTTATGTAACAATAAATAACTTATGACAACAAGAGTGATTTAATTAATTCATACAGTAAATTAATTCTAAAGCTTTCTGTTGGCATTACTTTTATTTTCCATAGCCAACCCTTATGCAATTTCTTTTTGAACTTGTTGCCGTAGCAAGCCTCGCCGTTATAAGTCACTTCACGCGTCACTCACGAGTTTTATCTTTTATATTGTACACCGCTAGGTTCCGTGAGACTTCAGCAATTTCTTGATAACCGCGAATCTAAATAATTCGCGATACAATTATATTTATCAATATTCTTAGTTTTTAATCGATCCCAACCAATCACAAACAACCCTAGAGTCATAAACCACATTCCGTCACCAAAAATCATATAAAAAAAGGGTCATTTTTACAATTATACACAGTTCAAATTCAGCCTTCGACCATCAAAATTCACTCTACGAAATAAATATATCTCCGTTAAAAACAAAATCCAAAATATTAAATTCGCTTTATTGAAAAACTCACGCTTTCTGTTGTGTGTTTTTCAATAGTAACTTCGCACTGAAATCACGCTTTCTGCGGTGGTTTTCAGCCGTCAGTTCCACTGCGAAACCCACGCTTTCTGCTGTGTGTTTCGTCGGTGGTTCTCAACCTTCGCATCAGTTCCACTGCGAAACCCACGCTTTCTGTTGTGTGTTTCGTCAGTGGTTCTCAACCGTCGCGTCACCACGAAACCCACGCTTTTGCTGTGTGTGTCGTCGGTGGTTTTCAACCGCGCCGGCATCGCGAAACCCACGCTTTTTGCTGTGCGTTTCGCCGGTGGTTTTCAACCATCCCGTTAGTTCCACTGCGAAACCCACGCTTTCTGTTGTGCGTTTCGCAGTGGTTCTCAACCTTCCCGTCACCACGAAACCCACGCTTTCTGCTGTGCGTTTCGTCGGTGGTTTTCAACCGCGCCGGCATCGCGAAACCCACGCTTTCTGCTGTGCGTTTCGCCAGTGGTTCCCAACCACTCATCCATCGCGAAACATCTCGTTACGTACAACCAGTGGTTCCCAACCACTAATCTATCACGAAACCTTCAGATTCGTCACACCAGTGGTTCCCAACCGCTCAACCATTGCGAACCTCTCGCTTCTCTACACCAGTGGTACCCAACCACTCAACCATTGCGAACCTCACGCTTCTCTACACCAGTGGTTCTCAACCACTCACCAACGCGAAACCACTTGCCATCCAACAAGTGCGTTTCAACCAACGCGGAACCATTCACCTTCTGTGAATGCTTCCATCGCCGACCACTCGCCACACAACGAGTGCGTCTCAACCAACGTTTCTCGCAGATGTCGAGTAACACATCGACGCCGACGCTCGCCGCCATGACGACGCCGCCGCCAGGAACGACGCTCGTCGTCTCCTCAACTCCTTCTAGTCCTTAAGTCTCACATCCTCTCCATCCCGATGCCTTTCTCGCCTCACGAGAAAGCATCGCACTACTCTTACTAATATTTATGTCATATGTTTTATTACCTAGTCTTTCTATGTTTCATAGTTATGTTACATGTTGTTATTTGTTATCGCTTCTAATTCTATTCTTTGTTAAATAAATCCATAAAACTATATTTTTGTGTATCATTATCATCATCATCATCTCCCTTCACCACGTTCATTTCCAGAGACCGTTTAGTTACGTCGCGGCTCTTCAAGCCGAGATTAGGCAGAACGACCCCGCTCCTGAGCTAGTTCGTGGTCTGTGTGAGGTTGGGACCTAAGGACCTCTTCCGAGGGCCCCTTCCGCAACAAACTCATGGTATAAATGATATATTAATAAAGAAAACTGATGTATATATTATCAATTATGCATTTATTCAACTAAAATTATGGTCAGGTGAAAAATAAAATGAAATCAGCATGGAATAACATTAAAATTAATGAAAGTAAATACTTCTTATAATTGTGAAGCCATCTATTGATTTACTGGCATAATGTTTTTTATGTTCATTTAGCCTTTTTTCCCAGCAATTTTAAACCTAAACATAACAAATTGTTTCATTATTTTTAATTTTAATTTGTGACAATTTAAAATATGTGCACAGTTTACATTATCTACATTACTCATTACTGATCACAAACACAACAATATTCACTATTAAACGTCTAAATATACGTATATTATTTGAAAATATCACTTAAATCTGTTGAAACACAAGCTAAACACATGTAAACCATATATAATCTGTAACAAATTTGGTAGAAACATGGCGGACTTCAGCTCGACCAATAGAAAATGAGACCATCGTATGGCCACACTGTCTTTATACAGTCACTGTACAGTTGATACCAGACGAGAAGCGTATATGTCAGAAGTTTTTTCTTAATATTTTTCAGTTCAAACAATATTTCGGCAAAAAAGTACTGTATTTGAGTCACTATATTTAAAAATACGTCTTTATTCATATAAACTGCAGCACAACCCACTACAAATATTATACAAATATACGCTTCTGTTTAATTTACCAAGCCGCCACCAGATGTATCACTGTTATTTGGAGTCGCGAATAGTGTATTTCAACACATAATAAAAATTTATTGATTTATTTTAGAGTATCTATAGTAGAAAAAATATAAAACTTGAAAAACCGAAACCGAAACCGAAACCACGGTTTTTGATTTTAAAAACCGAAAACCGCGGTTTTCAAAAAATGCGGTTTTCCCGAAACTCTACCTGTGATTGGTTTTATTTATTTTTTGTTATGAATATTAAGCAGTTTTTATAACAAATTTCGTTATGATTTTGGCAAAACAAAAACTTTAACATTTTCAAATTTCCGTTGTGATGTAGCCGCCGCCAGGGGATGTTCTGCTAATTTGTATTCGATGTACGTTTATTATCTCACTCTTTAGTGCATGTACATGCATTCATGCTATCTCTTATTAATATTGTCAAACATAAAGTTTGTTGTTTATATCAATTTTTATTTTGATCATCTTTTTAGGGTTTTGTAGGTATGACCAAAAAACCCCATATACTTAATATCAATAAACCTCTTATCAACTTAATAAACTACTAAAAGTTAAGTTGTAAACAAAAATTAAAAAGTTGGTTGTTGGTACGACTGAAAATTACAGAACTGTCAACCAAAAATTTGACCGGAGGTAGTTTTGGATGACAGTTGTATACTTATACAGTCGTACCAACTATCTACTTTTTAGTTTTTGTTTACAACTTAACTTTTAGTAGTTTATTAAGTTAATAAGAAGTTTATTTAGAACATATAATTAAATATAAACTTAGCACAATTAAACAATATTTATAAATTGGTTTACTATAACCAAATTGTTGTCTGCCATCTGAACCTAAAAATTTTTAAGTTGGCAATAAAAAGTAATAAGAGATGGAAGCTATAAAATACATATATCACTGTCTCTTATTTTTTCCCCCACTGTATTCTGTAGTATCAAAAGTTGAAATGACGTCAGAGTGGGATAGTACTGAAAAAAGTATAATGTAGAATGGACTTTAGTCTATTTTGAAATATACCACTGTATACCTACGAAACCCTGAAAATGTTAAAATTCTCACTTCATATCTGTTTTTTAATACTAGTTTCAACATTTTTACTAATAATAGACCATATTAGTGTGTCGTCACATACATGTGCTGCCATCTGAGAGCTGAGTCCTTTTGAAGTTTAAAATACATGGGACATTACTTTTGTTACCTTAATTTTATAAATATTTTCAATTTTGGAGCAAAAAATATGTATTTTTGATAAATATATACTAATATATACAGTCCAGACACTTTATATTATAGAATAATGATTTTATAAATATATAAATAAGGATTCGAAGATATATTTATAGGTTACGTTTTTAAATAATATGAAAATCGGAATATCTTTAGTATTTATTTAATTAACACTAAGTAATCATTAATATTTTGTTTTAGAATGCATATTGGTGTATTGTTTTGCTCCGAATTGTAACAATTACATCTACATTATTAATTGCAAATTTTTTCGTTTTTTGACAGATGAAAATGAAAAACAATAATGGAAAATTAAAAACAATATATTATTCCTTTAAACCATTTAGATATGGTACACACACTTATTGCTATGTTACTTGCCTTAATAACGATTATTAACGTAAATTTTTCAAAATTAACCTACAAAATAATATTGTTCTGCAAAAATATTGACATAGTAAATTATAATGTATAAAATAAGAATTTTAATAAATAAATATTGACTTGTAGTTTTGATGTGAAGCACTCTCTTACTTTGAAAACTTAATTTATATTTCCAAAATACAATTTAACAAAAAAACAACATGCTAAATTCAAATAAAAGGAATCCAACCGCGAGACGGCAGCACTGAATCTCATTTTGTGACGTAGTTACTAATATGGTCTATTATATCACAAACTGCATCCACAAGTCTTATTCGAATTTCAAGTATAATATATTCGTTTATTTTGACAGTTATCAGTGTTTAATTCATAATACTAAGTGCAAGAATTTGAAGTTTGCATACTTTTAACATTACGCATTAAATAGTTGCATACAATTGTGCACTAAATTGGAGTTATGAATGGTTTTATGAATTTGTATAGGACAAACCATTACCTAACTAAAATAAGTTAGGTAAGTTGGCGTGTTTCCTAACTGCCGTTACAGACGAATCATAACCAAAAAAACACTAATCTATTCATTTTAAAATGTGTAAATTTCCACTAAGGTGTGATCATGATAACGAGCTGAACTTAACAAAATGAGCATGGCGCCCACTATTAGCGATATTCGTATTGTGTTATTTATATAAACATTGTGTCGATGGACAGCACTTAATAATCCAAGTATAGAGCCGGCCAAAACTGTATCCGCCTTCGTACTTGAATTTTAATGATCACACACTCTTCAGGCATATTAAATATCGCTGAAAAACACATTTGTTTTTCTTTTAATCTAACAATTGCAATTTTATGTTTGTATCTAATTGTTCTAAAACCATAACGACCGTGCGCTGTAATATATAAGGTGCATTCGGCATAAGCTAATAATCTACACATTCTGCATAATTTACACAAGAATCTAGTGTAAATTATGCAGAATGTGTAGATTATTAGCTTATGCCGAACGCACCTATAATATATCTTCCATTCTGGCGCAAATAGCCATCGTTGCTTGGCGCCAATAAATTTAACTAAACTAACTTTCTTCTATTCTAAGACGTTAAATGACACAAAAGGCTGTATTTAATAGTTTTCTACCTATAAGCACACACTTAATTCTGCCTAAACTAAATATATCATTTTTAGGGTTTTGTAGGTATGACCAAAAAACCCTTATACTGTCATTTTGTCGTCTGTCTGATTGTCTGTGTGCCTGCTCGGTAAAAATTGTAGCCAAACGGCTAAACCTAGAGAGTTGAAATTTGGCATGCTTATACAACTCTTTGAACCGCACATAGGAAAAATACTAAAACATCTAAAAAATATATCACCCTAAAAATAGAAACAAATATGTGTTCATCGAAAAAAAATATATATATATATTTTTTTTAAATTCTGAGTAGGGTATTAAATGAAAGCCCTTAGTACGTGGATTAACGATCAAAATTTTATTTTTGCAAAATAAATTATTTTGACGCTATTTTTGCCAAAATTGTGCAAAACATTTTTTGTCTCACACCCTGTAGCCCAGATGGTTTAAATTAAAAATCTCGAAAAAATTCTAAGTAATGTACATTGGTGTGAACCGGAATAGTACAACAGGAATTTTTGATCAGATTATGTTTTCGGAAAATAAAGCATTTTTTTGTGTTGTTAACTAAAATATGTTAAATATTTAATTCGCTATGTAACACAGTAGATAAGTAAGCGCTAATAGCGTAGTTGGTTTCGTCATTGGTTTTTGTAATTTGCAAACTAGAGTTCGAATCCTGTCAATTTTAATTTTTCTGTTTTATTGCCTTTTTATTTTGTCAAAATTCTAGTTATATTTCAGTAAATGTTGCATTTAATTTTTAAAAGCGTAAATTTAATAACCAGTGGGAAGTGTTGAAATTATAATTTAATAATTAATGTTTGAATGTATACGAAATCAGGTCAGGTAAGGTAAATCAAAAAAAAAAATACGGTAGGCGCAATTTTCAAAATCTTAATGAAGCTTGTTATATAAAAAAATACTGCACATATTTAGAAACTTAAATAATGCTATTAGGCATTCGAATTAAAATTCATAAAAAAATATTTTGACATAAAATTTGTTTTGGCATCCCAAATAATCATCATTCAGTTACTAAATACCTGCAAAACCCAGAAATGTATGAAAATTCACACTTCACATCAATTTGTATTTTTATTTTTATTTATTTTTATTAACAATGTTTGTAATTATTGATTTTTTTGTTCCAATGTACCTATAATCGGCACACTAATAAACAAACTTATTAGAACGAAATAATTTCTTTTACCTACCGACATCGAGATATACCGAAGTATAAGATTGTTTAAAATAACCAAAAAGATCAAGATATACCAAGTTATCTCATAGATCAAAACAAAAATATAAAAAAATCTCAAAAATTACCAAACATAATTTTTCTTATAATTATTTGTTTTTGAAAATCTATATAAATAAATCTAAAAGTCTGTATTCTGTCGCTGACCAACCGCTGACCAATCGCTGACTAAACGATGACCAACCGATGACCAACCATTGACCAACCGCTGAACTTACCATATATGCTAGGATAAATAAAAAATAAAAATAAAATGTGAGAAACATCAAATATCGTGTGTTCAATTGACTTATGTTCATCTGTCGCTATGATAATATGTCACAGTGTTCATTTTGTCGTGTGTTAAAATGTGTCTATGTTCATCTGTTGCATGTTAATCTGTCCATGTTAAAGTGTCGCATGTTAAAGTGTCGCATGTTAATCTGTCGTATGTTCAAATGTCGTGGAATCATGACTAACGTGTAGTGACAATCAACAGTGCACAAGTCATAGTTTATATTCGAGTAATTTAAGAGATCTGAATGTAGTTTTACAGAAACATAAAAATAATAAAACTTATTCAAAAATTTAACAAAATTTAAATAACACACTGGGTGATAAATTCTGCCATGTCATTGATTCGTATAAATAATTAAAGCGCATGTAAAAGAGTAAGTTGTATCTGTTCTTCAAATGGTTCATTTAACCTCGAAACTCACTTACAAATTCAGATCGCTACAAGAATTTCTTCTGAAGGAATTTTTAATTTTATTTATCATATTTTTTTTTTAAATAATAAGAGTAAAGAATTTACATAAAATTTAAATGACGGTTTTACTAATTTATGTTTGAACAGTAAATAATTATATGGGTATATATTTTACAATGCAAAAGTGTAAAATTTCAGTCAATGTCAAACGACCTTCACATTTAATTTTTTATGTATCGTCTTAAATTTGTAGTTGTTAATGACATTCGTCATTTCTGAGATTTTTTAAAAGATGTTTACGTTTCATGGTGGACAATATTTTTACTTCAATAAACTTTGTTGCATAAATAAATAGTGCAAAGTAGTATACATATTTGTACAAAGATTGTCAAGACGAATTGCAATATGCACTAAAAATTAGGAGACATGAAAACTAAAGCAGGTACCTAGGAAAAAAATAGTTAATAATGGAAGATATGAGAAAGATATAGACCAGGGGTCCGCAACCGGCGGCTCCGGAGCCGCTTGAGGCTCTTTGCTGAAAAAAGTGCGGCTCTTAAATTTTCAATAAAAATCTGACCGACACAGAATCTGTAGTTACCAAAAGAAATCTCGTGTGTTAAGTAAATTAAAAAAAATGTAGATGTGTATAGAAAATGCCGCTAACACTGTAATGTTCGCGACACTAGCACTTAAAAAATTGATGTGAAGTGTGAATATTCACACATTTCAGGGTTTCGCAGGTATATAATAAGTGAAGGCGGTATGCTGAGTGTGTAGGACAAATTTTACTTTGTAGTAATCACGGCAAAATGAACGATATTTTTAAAATAATTTATCGTCTGTTAATCATATAATAAGACTGGTTATTAAATTTACGCTCTTAAAAATCAAATACAAAATTTGTCAAAATATAACTAGAATTTTGACAAAATAATTTCAACATAAAAATGCAAGAAAAAAACAGAAAAAATAAAATTCACTCGACTCGAACTAGAAACCCTTCGTTTCCAGCGTATTTTAGCTTACGACACCAGTGCTCTAATCCATTACGCTATCGCACGCCTTGCATGTAATTGTCTTATATTGGTATAACTTTTGTACTTTGTGAACCAAAAACCACAAAAAATGCGTTATTTTCTGAAAACATAATCTGATCAAAAATTCCTGTTGTACTACTTCGGTTCACACCAATATACATTACTTAGAATTTTTTTAGATTTTTAGTTTAAACCATCTGGGCTACAGGTGTGGGACAAAATTTTTTTTGCACAATTTTGGCAAAAATCGCATCAAAATAATTTATTTTGCTTTCATTTGATACCCTACTCAAAATTTAAAAAAAATATTTTTGATTTCGATGTGCACATATTTGTTTATATTTTTAGGGGGGTATGTTTTTTGGATGTTTTAGTATTTTTCCTATGTGCGGGTCAAAGAGTTGTATAAGCATGCCAAATTTCAACTCTCTAGGTTTAGCCGTTTGGCTACAATTTTTACCGAACAGACAGACAGACAGACAGACGACAAAATGACGGTATAAGGGTTTTTTGGTAATACCTACAAAACCCTAAAAGATGAGAAAACACCACAGGATTTTATATTTAAATACTGGAACTCCTTTCCAGATAACTATTCTAATGCCAGAATATTAGTTTTTGGGATTTAGCTTAATTTGGGTCCACATACAATTGCGAACAATTTTTCTCTACGATGAACTACATGAAAAACAAACACAGAAGCAGATTGCAACATAGAACGGATGCAAGTCTCAAAGCGGAACTGCTTCTGAAATGCACAAATTACTCCAAATTGGACAAAATTAGCAAAAAAAAGTCCAAAAATCGCATTAAATATTAAAGTTAATAATACTTTAATTAATACTTTGTTGTATTTACGTTTACATAAATAAAATAAATATTTATAAAAAATATCGTTTTATTTAGGGAAATATTAAAGGCACATTAAGATAGATCCTCCGCACGGCAAAATAGGTCTTTCGAACAGTATATTAGTCACAGTGAAAAAAGGTTTTTGCACGATAAAATTGGTCTATGAACGGTAAGTTACTCAAGATGCAAAAAGATTTATGCACGATAAAATTGGGTCTATCAAACTGCAATATAAGCACGGTAAAAATGTTCTTTCACGGTTAAAAATCTTTCGAATAATAAGTTATGCATGACGAAAAATAGTGCAAATTTTTTTAAGGGCTATTCATTTTATTCCGTTTAGAGGAACTCTTTTAACGTTACGAGAACCTTGTTAAAGGAGCTGAAAATTTTTACCCTTTTATTTATTGTACTTAGAGAAAACAATAACAAGTTCTATTTGTATATGTGTATCAGTTGTAAATACTGAAATAATGAATAAATAAATCGAATAAAACTGCGCTCCCTAAATCTTATTTTTTGTACGTTTTTTGCTAAAATGGCTCTTCGTTTCCAAAAGTTTCCCGACCTCTGATATAGACGATAAAATAAATCAAAGGAGAAAAAGGACTGGAGCCCTAAACTAAGGTGACTAGACCTGCTTTCGAAAGAACACTCCAGATTTTAGCTAGTGCATCAATCCTATCAATATTAGGTGTACCGGAAAGATTTTCGTTTATTTGGAATTATTAAAATGGAAAAAAATCGAAAGAAAAAATGTACTTTATTGAGTAAAATAGTTACCATTGTGAACTATAACAGTGTTTCTCAACCAAAAACGTACCGCGGACCAGTAAAATATATAATTTTCTAACGCGGACCACTAATAATAATTGTTGATGCATTTTTTGCAAGAAAATAAATATATTTAATGTGCTACTATGGTCTATTTCAAAGTAGAAAAAAGTAGATAGCGCTGCGAACCGAGTACGATTTACATTGATCAAATACAGTATAGCGGGAAATTTAAAATAAGTTACAACTAGGGCATGGGCGTAGCAACTGGGTTAGCAAGTGATTTTTTTTTTAAATATAAAAAAGGTTAATAGATATTGAAATAAACAAGGCAGATAATACACTTACGTTATTTATACCACATAAATTCAGTTTAATGGGAAATTTGAAAAAGTTAAAAAAATATTAATATTAAAAATGATGTATTATAGTGCGTTCGAAGGTGAGTTTGCAGTACAGGGCATATGTAGTAGTTCTTTTTCATACTCTCTAATGGGTTTACACAATGAAACTATCCTTTTCTTGCTTGTCGACGTTGCCAGCTCTAAAACGCGCTGATCTGTGAAGACGCAGTATTCTACAAATGGCCATTTGTTTTTGTTGAGTGTTATTTTGAGTTTTATAAGAGTTGATTTTTGTAAATCATACGAGTTTTTCATATTATTATAATTGACACATTTGACACTTTTACAACATTTGGCAACACCGCTCCCATTTGCCATAAGAGCAATACTGCAAACTCACATTCGAACGCACTATATATAAAAAGAGAGATTCAGCTAAAAGAGTTTAAACAAAACAATAAAACAAACAATATATCTTCGGAGCTAAAGTTTCTTATTTAAATAATTATTGTAAATAAAAATTAAAAATATATGTATATATGAAGGTCTAAAAATTATATCAATAACTACTTCTTTGGGCACAATCAGCTGGGCTGTCTTTTGGCCTCACATTAGTCTTTCTTGATCTGTTAAATGTCAAGTGTCAAAAAATATTTATATTCAATTCAATTCAATTTATTTATTATAAATACATAAATGTATATGAATACAATTTTTTATCCCTTAAACATAATAAATAAACAGCCCATCATAAGATGGATACACCACCTAGAAACAATCATTTCTGTGTGTGGAGATATTTGAAATTTATATGTCAGATAACCTAAAAAATATATAACTACGTAAAAACAAATTACATGGAGAATTTTCTCCATAAAATCTACGCCAAGAGTATAAATAAAAGTCTAAATATGTAAATAATAACAAAATATACGAGAAAAATTAAATAATATAAATAATATATATTTCCAATGTACGACACTGAACATCTGTCAACTTGGACTAAAAACAATATTTTTACAGTGTAATAGGGATGACGATCTAAACCAATCCGAAGCAAGGACAAACAGCACCTATCTTCTTACACACATTTTTCTACTTTGAAATAGACCATAAATAAATTTATTTTATTTGTAGAAAATCACAGAAAGTTTACAGAAAATAAACAAAATATAAATTATTTATATGAAAAATGTGCATAAAAAATAATTTAAGAAAAACTGCAATTAATACATACACAAATTTTCGCGGACCACTAAAATTTTTCTGCGGACCACCTGTTGAGAAACACTGATCTATAACACTCTGCCATTTATCAGGAAGAGAAAATATTCCTGATTTATAAGATTCCTGGTTTTTTTAAGGAAAAAATTGTTCAAGGCTCATTTTAACATGGTTCATATGTCTAAGTGTTTTGTTTCTTAAAAAGTGTTCCAGTGACCGAAATAAATGATAGTCGGAGTGTGAAATGTCGGGTGAGTAGGGTGGGTAAGTTAGAACCTCTCAATCAAGTTCGTAAATTTTTTTACGTGTCGTTTTTTGATGAATGAGGTCAGGCATTGTCGCCTTGAAGAATAACTCCTCTTCTATTCGCAATTTCTGGCCGATTTCTAGTCAATTTCTGATTTAGTCGATCCAGTTGTTCACAGTAGAGATCAGAATTAACAATTTGCCCCGGTTTTAACATCTCATAATAAATTATTCCTTTATAGGGCCTTCCAGATCGAAGTTCATCATCCAAGCATAAACTTTCTGATTTAATTTTTTTAAACCACTGTTGACATGTGCTTACACTTAGTTTATCACCATAAACAGTGCAAATGTTTTATGTAGCAACTGCAGCAGATTTTTTTTATGGTACTCATACAACATTAAACAGCATAAAAAATGTTTTGATGAAAACGCTTCCACCATTTTAAAATGCAAGGGTTTAAAATGAAACGAAAACAATAATTAGGTACTCAAGATTACAGAGTTTAATCAAAACGCAAAAGACGTCTGTTTAATTCAGCGATTAATCGTTACTAGTTCGCATTCTGCGACTGAAAAGTATAGAACTGTCATCCAAAACTACCTCCGGTCAAATTTTTGGTTAACAGTTCTGTACTTTTCAGTCGTACCAACACCAACTTTTTAGTTTTTGTTTACAACTTAACTTTTAGTAGTTTATTAAGTTGATAAGAAGTTTATTTAGATCATATAATTAAATATTAACTTAGCACAATTAAACAATATTTATAAATTGGTTTACTATAACCAAATTGTTGTCTGCCATCTGAACCTAAAAATTTTTAAGTTGGCAATGAAAAGTAATAAGAGATGGAAGGTATAAAATATATCACTGTGTCTTATTTTTTCCCCCACTATATTCTGTAGTATCAAAAGTTAAAATGACGTTAGAGTTGGATAGTATTGAAAAATGTATAATGTAGAATGGACTTTATACTTAAACGTTTGGAATAGTCTATAGGGAAATGTTCCTAAGAGAGACTCTATCTGGCGGCATTATGTTAAACTAACCAAATAGGCAAGTTTGTTTTTGTTCTGACACATGTGTTACATTTGTTTGGATTTTTAGATTTTATATTTGTTTGGCATATATGTCATATTTATTAAGAAAACATAAATCAAGACAAAAATATTAATAAATTCTTTCTAAATGTCAGATTACAACGTATTATCAATATGTCAAAAAGTTGTTATTGTCTATTTAGTTAGTTCCGATTTTGCCACATTGGCGCTGCAATCTTAAAAGGGGTTCCCTATACTAACCTATAACTTTACTCTACTGAGCGGGAAATTCAAACGCCTATCAATCATTTATGAATGCTCCGTCTAACTTGGTGCTCATCCGATGTTTCTAGTCTACACATAAAATTTCTCTTGGATAGCCACATGAATGATAATACTGTTGTGAAGCGATTATCATTTTTACTTTTCATAGTGTCTAAAATATTCCTTTTTGTATTAAAATTAATGTTTTATAAACTGCTATTACCAACAGTTAATAAACATACATAATTTTTACTTTATCACCATGGATATTTACAAACTGTTACAAAAATAAATAGCTTATAATACCTAAGTAGACATGACCATAATATTACCCGGTGGCAATATCGTAGGATTTACTTCAAGTAAATATATAATCAGGACGTAAATTTAAATTTGCATGCTAAATAAAGTGGTTTCTGTTAAACATCCTAATTTCTACACCTCCTTGATATTGCTCATTCTCTTTGAACGTAAACAATAATAATAATGATATCATCTACTATCATCTCAGACATGCCTATGTTATAGATAAAATACCTATCTTACCATTAGAGCGTTTTCGAATATATCGGCAAAACCAGGACCGATTACAATGTAATCAAAAGTATGTTTTCACATAAAGCCCCACCTGGCATATTTGCCGGTCCGGCTGGCGGCACCGGTACAGGCAGCCAGCGTTGATCTCGACAAATCGAATTCCGAGCCGGCAACTTATTGCTTCATTAGGTTCCATGACAACTGGGGTCGTAAGATAATTCGAGCCGTTCACAATTGGGGCTTTTCACTACTGGGGCCATTAACAACTGGGGCGATGGACAATTCGGGCCGTTCACAACTGGGGCTTTTGACAACTGGGGCCATAACTATAAGAGCTAGAGTCTTCTTTTGTTTAAAATAAAAAATTATTATTTTACAAGTTGGCATAAATTAAATTGCGTGTTCTTTTGAAAAAAAAAAAAATAATAATATTTTAATGGTCTGATTAAGTACATTTTGGTGGGAATTAGAATAAATTAAAAAAAATGTATTTTAAGGGTTGGCTTAAGGAAATTTTCGTGTTCATTTGATTAAAAAGAAATTGTATTTTAAGAGTTATATTAAGTAAAATTTGGTGCTCTTTTGACTATATATTCCCCGCACTCATTAAATTCTGAACCAATAGAAAATGTTTATGTACACGTGCATTCGAAGATAATATTCTAATAAAATTTTACGATCGGCAAGAATCTCAAAGCAGCAAATATTATGAAGATTATGTATTTGAAAATTTAGTCACATTAGAGACATAATAAGTATTATCAATTTTTAATTTTTATTATGTTTATCTAGAAAATTTTGCCCGTTTTATATAAATGAGATATATAAAATACCTATTTACAAAATAATACTATCATACATAAAAAAAAAAGAAAAAACTAGGAAAAGCAAATAGTAACAAAAAATAACTGATTTTCTCGTAGTTGACGCATATTAATTAAATTTAGTTACAAAATATTTACTTCTAAAATTAAATACATTTTTTATTTATTTATTGAAAAGAACACTTAAATGTACTTAAGCCAACCCTTAAAATACAATTTCTTTTTAATCAAATGAACACGAAAATTTACTTAAGCCAACCCCTAAAATACAATTTTTTTATTTATTCTAATTCCCACCAAAATGTACTTAATCAAACCATTAAAATATTTTTTTTCAAAAGAACACGCAAATTAATTTATGTGTCAACTTGTAAAATAATTATTTTTTATTTTAAACAAAAGAAAATTCTAGCTCTTATAGTTATGGCCCCAGTTGTCAAAAACCCCAATTGTGAACGGCTTAAATTGTCCATCGCCCCAGTTGTTAATGGCCCCAGTTGTGCAAAGCCCCAATTGTGTACGGCCCGAATTGTCCATCGCCCCAGTTGTTAATGGCCCCAGTTGTTAATGGCCCCAATTGTGAACGGCCCGAATTGTCTTACGGCCCCAGTTGTCTGGTTACCGCTTCATTATAATACACTGATTAGGTCAGCATCATCATCATCATTATAATTGAAACTATGTCATCCATCGATGGATGTAAGATTTCATTGTTCCCTATTAATGGCTTTTATCTTCCAGTCGTGTCATGCATGTTTTTTAATATCGTCCGTCCATCTTTTTGAGGCCTTCTGATTGGTTGTTTATGTGGTCGTGGTCTCCACTCCAACAATTTTCGAATCCATCGGTTGTTGCTGGCTCTACATATATGACCTGCTCAGCTCTATCTAAGTTGCCAGGTCCTTCTCACAACATCTATGACTTTTGATGTGCTGCGTATTGATTCGTTGGTTCTTCTCTCTATCATACGATACTTATCATACGTCTATCCATTGCTCTTTGTGTAATATGTAGTTTTTTCACAAATCTTTTATTTAATTTCCATGTCTCAGTACCGTATGTGAACAGTAGCAGTATGCGGTGATCAAAGGTTTGGGCTTTTAAGGTATTTCTGAATAGAAGTTTAATTATGTTAAATGAAGCCCATGATACGCATCTTTTTAAGTATGCCTTAGATGTAAGATTTGGTCTAGAGACACGTATTTTCTGTCAAAGATAAAGATTTGAGTCTACTCTTTCTATAACAGCACAGTGGCGCCGCAAGCATTTAAAATCTGGGGGGCAGGAAAATTTTGAGGAGGGCACCATTTTTTTAACGTTTTAAATATTAATGATAATATGATGGTTTTAAATTTTGAAAAGACGTAAGCGGCCCTTTAACCCGCTTCCATCTTTCACAATTCGAAATATTCCCAAAATGAACCAACCGGGCTCGGTTTATCTAAAATTTTAAATTCTCTCCAAGCATATCTGGGAAGGGACAACTGAGGCCAGAACAATTTTAGAGGGGCCCGGGTCCCCCGTACCCGGCGCAGCCACTGTAACAGCACCATATAGACAAATTGTTTTGTAGTTTGTAAGAAGGTGGAGCATTTGTCATATACTACTTGGTCTTAGTTAGACTAATTTTGAGACCTACAGAGTGCGGCAATTTGCTGATTTGAATTGGGCGCCAGAAAGCGAGGTTTGGCCGCTAGAGGGTGCGGATGATTTCATTCGAATGGGTGGTAAAGGTCTGCACGGGCTCGAGCTTGGCCCGTGGGCACAGGCCCGACCCGGCCCGAGGGCCGGGTTCTGGCCGACTGACATGTATTATATTCGGGCTCGGGTCGCATAAGTACAATAATACCTTTAAATAATATATTTTTAAACCTTTGTTTAAAAAAATATATATTTTTTTAATTTCTAGTTTTATAATTATTACAAATTGGAAGCAATTTTTGTATCATAATATTTTTTTAACGAGGATTATTCGGGCCGAACTTAAAATTTTGTCGGGTTCGGGCCGGGTAGATGCAATAATTGTATTAATATTTTCGGGCTCGGGCCGGGCCGGACTGGAAACATAACGGACCGGGCCGGGTAAAGGTTGTCCAAAATAGGCCCGTGCAGACCTCTAATGGGTGGGTCGGGAAGTTTCTCTCCCTTCCACTTTAGTACCGAGAATGTGTTGGACGAAGGAATAGCGCGCGTTTGCCTCAGAGGCTTGCGTTTCTAACGGTCGTTCGATCGTCGCCACACAGCGAGCATTCCGCGAGCACTTCAATATTGCCACCGAGCTCATGTTCCTGGCCGGCAATCAATTGTTACGTGGGTAAACACATTCAGGGAAAATTGAAGTGTGGAAAAGAGAAGATCAATGGTACAACGGTCCACGAGATCAGCCCAAAACATCGAGGCAGTAAGAGAGTCTATTTTGCGATCTCTTCGGCGATCTGCACGCATGCAAGCAGCCAAATCCTGCCGAAATGGATGTTGGGAATGTATGGTTTCAGAAGGATGGAGCCATGGCACACACGACGCGAACTGCAATGAGGGTTTTGCGGGAACATTTCCTCGAGCGCCTGATCCCTTTGAGGGGCGATCTACACTGGCCAGCGAGCTCACCCGATTTATCCCTTGCGACTTTTTTTTATCTCAAATCCATCGTGTTCACCGATCGTTCAAGGTTTGCTCAATTGAAGGACAATATTCGCCAAAAAATAACAAGCATACTCATCGCTATGCTGGAAACAGTCGACCGACACTTCAGAATTCGGGTAAATCAGTTATCGCCAACGTGGGGCGCCACTTCCCGGATACAATTTTTAAAACAGTGTATACTTAAATTTTCATGTTGTAGAATAATGAGAAAAAATAATTAAAATGATATCTATAACATCTTCTGTTTTATTGACCCTTTAAATCAGCAAATTATGCTGCCGCACCTGTATTTCTCCGGGTTTTTTTCAAAATATTTCCGAGGCCCGATATTATTGTATTACTAGGGTCCGGGCCCTCTCTCGCCGCTCCTAGTTACCCTTTTCGAGGCCTGAGGTGCTTCAGTGTTGCGAGGCCCGTTAATGCAAACTTGAAACAAATAAATGCACATGAACTCAAATTTGTGTATCATTTGATAGCGGATATAAAATAGATATAATATAAAAATAAATAAATTTGAGAAAAATGAAGCATAAGGGCTTGGAATTAAAGGATCCAAGGGGGGCAGAGTGACCCCTTGCCCCTTACTGCCGGCGCCCAGTAATAAACTGTTCGTGGATCACAATTTGAGTAGCGATGTTTTAGTTTGATATATTTGATTTATAATTTTGGTAAGACTAATAAAGTCCTTTAGTTACGCTTTATATTTTCAGTTATAGTTAAATATACTCGTAACTAAAAAAAATATTACATTGTTTTGGCACCCACGTGAATACGAATTAGCATTCAGCTATGTTTGCGAATGTTGTGAGTAATGGGCCATTGTCTTAACATATTTTAAATATTCAAAACGAAATTGGTTCCTAGTGCTTTATGCTATGCGACATTATTGACATATGTTAAAATCGCATATATCTTCTTTACCGTATTCGTTACCAGAATATTAAATCATAATTATAGTTTTATGTCTACAAATAATATGATAATTGTTGATCTTGAATTCATAATTATGATTCTATTGAACCTTATGACTCAATGTTTTTTTTTCTACATTCATTGTTTATTGAAATTTTTTATGTAAGGTACAAGACTGTATTTGTTATCTAAATACTATATCTAAACAAAAGTTTTAGAATAATAAAAAATTTATCTTTTTTATAATTCTATATCATAACTTATATTAGCACCTTTACTCTCTAGGAAATATAGGTTTCCAATCTTTTTTTAGAATAGGGGATAGGCATGATTTTTTTTTTATTATATTCCTCTTGTTGCATATAAACATAAAAAAGAGTTTTGCATTTTTTTTTCAAGGCTTAAAAAAATTATAAATGTATGTAGCGCGCAAAAACCACGTGTGACGTCAGTACCTAGCTAGTGTACAGCGTACAGCCTACACAGTCTGTCGTGAACTTATTTGCTTGTGTAACTTTTATAGATTGTGTAAAATTAGAGTGATTTTAATTAAAATAAAATTATTCTACATGTTTACCGATTTAAATTATATATTAAAATATATAAAACATGGAAGATCCAGGGCCCAGTACTTCGAAACATCGAAAATATTGTTTAGTACCGATGTGAATAAATACTTTGTTTAGAATTCCACAAAAACAATTTATTTCATTACCTAATGGTGAAAAACAAAAGAAAAGGAAAAAAAGAATCAATGTTGGATAAATTGAAAAATTGTTTAAAAACAAATACAAAACTCTCGAACAATACAATATACACACGTAAAGATTATGTTGTAGTCTGGGCCGTCTAGGGTTTGACGTCATGCTCAGTCGTATTTACTCCGCAACCTTCGCGCTGTGGTCGGCTTATTTCAAATTTATAATATTTTAATTAAAAAATTTGGCTGAAATATTAATTAAAATGTGATTTTTGTTTTGTTAGGTGACATAACTAACATTAACATATCAAAAAAATTTAGTTTTAAGAAACTATAAATTTTATGCGTATCCCCTATTGGATTGATATAACCTATATTTTTTTGACATTTGTAAACAAATAACAACTGACAACAAAGCAAATTTTGTCAACTGTGACGTAATTTCATAGTTTACTTGTGTATGCATCGTAAATATGAGAAAGTAACCAGATATTTTGGTTGTAGATAGCAATGATTTTTGATGGTAGTTGAATACTTAAATCTGGTATTTCTGGTATTTACGGTACATGCTATTGAATAGACTTTCATGTCAATTTTGTAGATTAAAAATAAAAGTTATTATGAAAGTTGAAACTGGAACTGTATATGCAAGTCATCGATGTACCATTTCATTACATTATTTTTATAGCAATAGCAACACATTCACAAAACAACACGTTTCTTGAAAATCCATTTGGGATCTGACATAGATGCGATTGGTTAGTCGCAAGTGCATCATAATACAAGGGCTACCTTTTAAGTTTTTACAAAAACTAAGAAAGACTTTTTTTTTGAACAAACTATTTTATTGCTTTTCAAAATATTCGCCTTTAAGATTTATACACTTTTGCATGCGTTCAAACCAATTCTCGAAACATTTTTTCCACTCTGAAGGTATCTCAAAAACATGGTTTTCGAAGGCTTCAACAGCTTCTTGAGGTGATGAAAATCACAGTCCACGCATTTTTTGTTTGACATTGGGGAACAAAAAAAAGTCGTTACGGGATAAATCAGGTGAATACAGGCAATGAGACATTAATTCAATATTTTTCTCCTTCAAATAATCAATTGTTAGACGTGCTGTGTGGGAGTTTCCATTGTCATGATGATGAATGATGCGACATTTTTGGCGTTTTCGGTTTATGCCAAAGGATGCCTCTATCTCACGGTAAGTCACATACCGATCTTCTTCAATCATTTTGCGCACAGCATTGATATTTTTTTGAATCACAACCGATTTTGGTCGACCTTAACGGGATTCATCACTGACGGACGCACGACCACGACGAAATTCTGCAAACCAATTGTAAACAGTCTTTTCAGATAGTACTTCACTACCAAAAGTTGTACGAAGCGAATCTATGCATTGTTGTTGAGTTAGGCCTTTACTAAAATCGTAAAAAATCATCCAACGCAAACCTTCACGAGTAATATCCATTTTTTCACAAACTTGTTTTTTTTAACGCTCACTGTGAACAAACTACTCTGTCAATTTATAAGCTGCCACTGATTTCACAATAACAAATGTAAAATTTTACGAATATAATAATGACACATTTCCATATTGCCATCTAGTGGTTGTTTGTAAAAATATAAAAGGTAACCCTTGTATTTTGCTGCGAATTTTTAGTCGCAGAGATACAAAATCGCAAGTGCGCCTACCTTATTTGGCTGACCGCAGTAATTTTGAATTAAGAAGCATTGCTCTCTAGAACCTTTATTTTGATGTCACATTAAATTTAGAAAGGTAATTATTTTTTTAAACAATTCAAAAAATTCGACAATTTTCGAAAAAGTAATCTTCTAAAAAACTACTCCGGTGTACAATTCCGGTTCACATCAATGTGCAACGACAGACGGACAGCAATCAGACTGACTGATATATTGGCAGACAGACGAATGAAATAAAAAATTTGAAAACGAGTAAAGGACAAAAGTTTTGACTAGCACAAATAAACAACTGGTCAAAGTGCGTAATTTAAATAATACAAAAAAAAGTTGTCGGCAAATTTCTTGTGAAAATATATATATATATATTTGTTTTTTTTTTCAAAAATGATGTTGGTACGAGGATATCCTTGTTATATCACACCCTGACTAACCTTTTTAGGATTTTGTAAATATGATTCAGAATCCCTTATATCGTCATTCGTGTGTCTGTTTGTCTGGTAAAAATTCTGGCCAAACAGCTAGACCTAGAGAGTTCAATTTGGAATGCAAATACAGATCTTTTATCTGCATATATGAAAAATACGGAGACAGAGAGAGGAAAACACATAGTGCGAAAAATATATACAAACCTGTATTTAAAAAAAAAATAATACTTTTTAAAATTTTGATTGCTGTATCAAATGAAACCCTTTTATACTCAGATAAGTATACAAAACATTATTTAAAAAAAAAAATATATATATATATATATATATATATGGTCGGCCATTTCAATCGTTAAAACGTGACCACGTGACAACTTAAGCCGCATTCAGAGCTCTTTAAATTAACAGGTTGTAGACTGTTTTTTGTTAGCTGTAAGTTATGTTTCTATGCATTATTTTAACGTTGTCCGTACCGTTCATAGCAAGTTAGAAATTAATATGTTACGAATAGACCGCCATCTCTGTTTTTTAAAACCATCTACTTGGTAAATGTTTTATATGTATTACGTTCTTATAATTCTGTTGTCTTAGATTTTAACTACCTAATTACCTAAATTGATCATATTTACTGCCTGTCTTTGTAATTTTGAGCAAGATTTGTTAATGATGACATTATGTTAGGTTATGTAAAGGTATTCGATAACTACGGTGTCACTGTTAGAATGCGATAGCCAATGTGTTTATATGTCTGTCTCATTAAAACCTCTCACTAGCTAAAAGTTTAGAAAAGTATCCACAATGCACAACGAACAACGTATTGAATTTAGAGGTCTGAACGGTTTCACGTCGTACCATATGTCAGACTTCTAGTGACAGTAAACAGTCTATAAGCTACAGTGTATAAGCTATTGATTTAAGAGCCCTGAATGCGGCTCTAAGAAAATAAAAATTCTATTTAGTTTCAATTAAACGTTTGGAATAGCATATATACGAAATTTGTATACATTGACGCCAAAAATGTGTCAAAACTTTTGTTTCACGCCCTATTTCTCAGAGGGGTTAATCAAAAAATATGAAAAATTTATAGGATCCGGAATAGTTCAACAAGAATTTTTAATGATTACTTTTTTTAAATATCGTATTTTGTCTCTAAAAAAATAATATTTTTATAAATTTATTGTGTGCTATCAAAAGAGAGCTATTAGTACGTCTATTAAGGAACGAAAAATAGTTTTTGAAAAGTTCTTTATTTTAACACAATTTCGCCAAAAATGTGATAAAAAAAACTTGTCCCACAAAAAACTAATTAATAAATCAATTAACATTAATAATTATTTATAATTAAGTAAAAAGTGCGGCAAAAATAATGTTTGCCCAGAGCAGTGGAAGAACAAGATCGGGTCCTGTACACTGAACGGCGTCTGAAATTATAAAGCAAGAAAATCACGTAGAACAGAAAATTTTAAAATAATTATGTCGGCGGTCGACATTGACCAAGAACTCTGAGAGTTCGAGCGATACCTTGTCATTGCCATAAGGTCATGTTACCGAACTTGAACACAAATAACTTGATCCAATATGTTTTAAGAGTGAAAGTGGGAGTGTGTGTAGGCAAATTTTGTCCATGCCCAATCGCAAATAAAGTTTAATTTGTGGAGTTTGGTCATTCACCTTAATCTATTATGATATAGTCATAAATTTAGTATTCTGTACACTCCCGTAACATTTTTCAGATTTTTTATTTAAATTGAATTGGTTAGAATTAAATGCCTAACTTCTACGCATCAAATTGAATTGCATTTGGTATCAAATTTACAAATTCTTTTTGAATCACAGATATAATTACTATTATACTAGGGAAAGGTGAGTACCTACATTTAAGATCGGATTTTTTCCTTTTTCATTTTACTTTATGAGTTGTTTTTTTTAAGGTTTAAAAGTGTGTATCTACCTCCTACCTATTTTTTTTACCCTTATTTTTATGAATATTAATTTTTTTAACATATAAAAGGCTCTTGTTATAAATAAAAATTTCGCTTAGTGTCAAGAATTATATTTTAAAATAATTATTTAAAATTAGATATACAGGGCTAACACCAATTTTGCCCAGAACGGCGGAAGAGTCCTCCTTTTAGTTATTTAATAAGTGTAAGAAACCAACATAATGCTGGATGTCTAAAACAATTTTTTTTCTATAATCACATCAAAATCAAAATGTTTTTGATTATAATTTTTATTTGTTATTTGAGTACTAAGAGCTTTCATTTATTTTTAAAACTATTTTTAAATAATTTTCGAAAATTTCATCACAATCAAATTAAATTAAAAAAATCCCAGTGTTGTTTTCTTGCATTTGCTTCGTATCTGTCTTCACTTAATCAACAAAAAATATTTTAATAAATAACTTCATATTTTTCAATTTCAGAAACGTATTTCTCACTATTAAAATTGTGTTATTTGTTTTATAAGTAATTCATTACTATACAAGACTTATTCTTCTTTTATACTTTAAAAACAAAAAACTAAAATAATTCAAACAATAGGTTGAATCATGACGTATAGTTGGTGGAATTTACACACATGAACTCGAGTCTCAGTTACTAAATTATTTTCTATTATATTTTTCATTTCAATCGAAAACATATACTACTTTACCCATTTATACAAAAAATCCATAACATTATTACCCATAATTTAGCCATGAATTGAAAAAATTAATATTGTTAAAAACACAAAAACTGCAATATTTTCCAATCTGATCAAAAATTCCTTTCTTACGTTTCCAGTTCAGATCAATGTACTTAACATTTTTTTTAAGGGTGCAGGACAATAATTTATTTAGTACATTTTGGGAAAAAAACTGTTAATAAAGACATTTTTACAAACGCCTTTTCTTTCTTAATCTACGTCTACTTAAAGGCTGCGTATAACCCCCGGAGGTTACTAGTTTCTTATACAAAACTAACAATCTGAAATAAAATTAGTATCAACCTAGACTATCAATCTAATATGATAGTTTTAATTGTAGAAACATTTATAGTAAAAATATTATCGCTCAATAACTTAAAAATAGACATCAGCGATATTGTTCTGTAATTTTTAAAATCTATTGTGGGTTTCGAATAACTTTTATATTTATATAGTTTTGTGTAGAAATGTTCAAATAATACATCAATTTTTTTTTCGCCTTGATTACTTATAGTTTAAAGCCTTCGTCGAATAATATTATACTTAAAGATAATAAAATGCCACTTGGTACACGTATTTTTCACGAAAAATAAATCATTTTTACCCGTAAAACCAATTTTGAAAACCGCGGCAGATTCAAGAGAGCGGCAAAAATAGATTACCAAATACAATAACTATAAGTAATTTTCACAATACAACAAAATAGCTAGAATCATATTTGTAGAATGAAGCTTTAGGTACAATTTGCCGCATCGTACGCAAATATGCGTCGATTAGTTTACAAGATGGCGTTTATAATGCAATTGGCTTATTTACAATTACCTAACAGTTTTTTCTACAATTAAAAATATCCTATTAGATAGATAAAAATTCGCTGAAAGTTTTGATATATAGATGTTATTAATTTTATTTCCGATTATTAGTTTTGTATAAGAAACTACTGACGACTATAGGGTTGTGCGCCGCCTTAAGAGTTTTCTTTTGATACCACTCAATAATTTTTTTTTAAATATTATTTTTTTCAGCGACAA
The DNA here is from genome assembly GCA_963971575.1 of Liopterus haemorrhoidalis. Classification (NCBI taxonomy): domain Eukaryota; kingdom Metazoa; phylum Arthropoda; class Insecta; order Coleoptera; family Dytiscidae; genus Liopterus; species Liopterus haemorrhoidalis. The sequence goes on along the minus strand of OZ020611.1, from coordinate 40,322,712 downwards.
ATAATCGATATTTCTAGAAAACGAATCTCATCAAAAATTCCTGTTGAACTATTCCAGTTCTCATCAATGGACATTATTGAGTTATTTTTCAGATTTTTAGATCAACCCTTCTAGGAAATAGGGTGGGGAACAAAAGTTATAATTTCTCTTGCAGGTATTCTTATCAGTTTATTAAGATTTTTATATACTCCATACGCTTATACATTCTATCTACAGCGTATTTCACTTTAAAAGTAAGTAAATGGATTTAGTTCCCTTCTGCACCAGTCAATGCAACCACCTTCAAACTAAAATTCTATTTTTTTTTTTATTTAACTTTTATAAATGCCAAATGAAATGAGAAATTGGAACACAAAAGAACATTACTTAGGCGTTTTATTATGTAGACCACTTAACATAATTTCATTTCTGTGACATTTGTGATGACTTATTTGGCAATTTAATTGTCCTTGTCCATAATGCATAACAAATTATTGTAACTAATGCACTAAACAAAAAAAAAATCACATGAAATTATGTTATCTTTTCCTTTTTAGTTCCTTTCTTATTTATATTTATTTATTTATTTGTTTTAACTTAATTAAATCTAGCTTAAGTCCTTTTGGAATACATTGGAATTTTTTTACCTGAGCGACAAAAAATATCAAGTAAAATGATATTCTGAAAGAATTCCACTGTATAGTTCAGGAGATCATGTAGATCTGTATAGATCAGGCATCCTAAATTTTCAGGAAGTGGTTCTATAAAGTCATGTGATATCTAGGAACCTATTCTGTATTTTTAAGAGTGAAAACAAATCACTTACTTCCATTTATTAAATACAAGGAAAACATTTTAAGAGCGTATTATTAATAACCTATAAAATAAATATTACATTTGCAACACTGCAGGGCACGACGCACGATTCAAAACTGAAGTCAGAGTAATATTCATTTATTTTTAATAATTCTAACAACCGGTTCCCTATGGTTTCAATAATTTTAAGAAACGGTTCGCGCGAACCGGTCCTAACCGGTAGGATGCCATCACTGCCTATAGGCTATTCCAAACGATTTGGCGGAACTAGATTTTGCAACCTAGTTACTTTCATCGTTTGAATCGTGCTTTCTGGCAGTTTTGTTTAAGTTTTGTAAATCATACTTACAATAAACATTTTTTGATTAAGATTAATATAATTTTAAAATGTCATTTTCTTTATATTTTGATTTTTTTACATTCTTAATACAAATTTCCCATTTATTTATTGTTTTTGTCATTAAAATATGTAAAAAAGTATTTTATTTCTGACATATATCATTCGTTTTCATGGTTTCACTGTTGGAACTGAATAAATTTTCACATGCCAACATGAATAATTAAATAATCCAAGCAAGGTCCCTTCTCGTGACAACCTAAAAGAACTAAATTCCCTTTTAGTTCCACCTAAACGTTTGGAATAGCCTGTACAGCGACGGACACATTGCACTTGATGATAATGGATGCCATTTGGTACTCTTGTTCTTTATAAAAATTGCATCATTTTGACCCGCGATAGATACAAGATGGTGGTGAAAATAGCCCACCAAGTACGATAACGATAACTAATTTTTACGAAAGAACATTAGAAAACACTGATTTCGTTTTACCCGCGCTAACAAATTTCATTATAACTTTGAAATTATTGAACCGATATAACCGATATAAATCATTATCTAAAATCTGACCAGATAATGTAGCTACATAAAGAAACCAGTGGCGAAAGGAAACCTCCGCTAGACTTGCCCTCCCATAAAAAAAATATTTAAAAAAAAATAAACTAAAAAAAAAAAAAATTTATATATTTAGATAAATCTTCAAAAATACATCAAATTATGTTCTATACAAATTTTTGTCCAAGGCTTGCTTTACTAGTTACGAATTAATTATCATGACCATGGAAACGTTACATATAAGTATGAAAAAATTGAGACTTGGAAAAATTTTAAATAATTTTACAAAAAATTTTGGAAATTTTTCGTTTTATCAAAAAACGTCTCAAATAAAAGTTATTAGTTATTGCATTTATAGTAACTTTTGTTCAATAAATTTTTTCGAAATATTTTTCTGTTGCTAAATATTCGCAAAAATATTAAAATCGACACGAGTAAACTCCCATTTCTAGTCAACCGATTTTCATAAAAAACAATAGGGTTCTTCCTATTTAATAGGAGAATTTTTTAGTACCAGAACGAACTCTTTAAGTTAAACCGTTTTTGAGTTATCGTGTATACACACAGACAGACACACACACACACACACACACACACACACACACATACGGACGGCACTTCGAAAATAGGTTTTTTGGATTCCCTGGACCATGAAACGTGGTCATCCGTCAAAATCTCGACATCGAAAATTTTCGCGATTACAATACTTGCCCCTTATATATTAAGGTCGGGCAAGTAAAAACCAAATGAAAATTGGATCAGTTGTTCTAGAGTAAACCGTTCAATGTAAACAGATTAGAAATTGTAAACTGCGTGTACAAATCTCATTACATCTTTGGGCCTACTGAACAGATTTACAATATTATTTCAATTATGATAAGTGTATAAATAGTGTACAAACTTTGTCGCTGATTAATCCTATATTGTCGCTGAAAATTTCAAGAAAATGCTTAAATTTGAACGAAAAACGTGGATTTCGTTATCCGTGCTCACAAATTTCATTACAAATTTGGAACTACTGATCGTAATTAATAACACAGCCCAAAATCTGACTAGCTGATGTAGATACAAATAGAGGAAAAAAACGCATGAAAATCGGATCAATAGTTCTTGAGTGAAAAGCGCACATACAGGCAGACAGACGGACAGAGTGACGGTGCCTTTTATATTAGGTGTACCGGAAAGTTTTCGTTTATTTGGTATTATTAAAATAGAAACAAATCGAAAGAAAAAAATGTACTTTATTGAGTAAAATAGTTACCATTGTGATCTATAACACTCTGCTCTTTATCAGGAAGAGAAAATATTCCCGATTTATAAAATTCCTGATTTTTTTAAGGAAAAAAATGTTCAAGGGTAATTTTAACATGGTTCATATCTCTAAGTGTCTTGCTTCTTAAGAAAAGTGTTCCAGTGACCGAAATAAGTGATAGGCGGAGGGTGAAATGTCTGGTGAGTAGGGTGGGTGTGTTAGAACCTCCCAATCAAGCTCGGAATTTTTTTCACGTGTCTTTTTTTGATGAATGAGGTTAGGCATTGTCGCCTTGAAAAATAACTCCTCTTCTATTCACAATTTCTGGCCGATTTCTGGTCAAGTTCTGATTCAGTGGATCCAATTGTTCACAGTAGAGATCAGAATTAACACTTTGCCCCGGTTTTAACATCTCATGATAAATTATTCCTTTATAGGGCCTTCCAGATCGAAGTTCATCATCCAAACATAAATTTCCGAATTTAAATTTTTTAAACCACTGTTGACATGTGTCTACACTTGGTCTATCAACATAAACAGTGCAAATGTTAGCAGATTTTTTTTTTACTCATACAATATTAGACAGCATAAAAAATGTTTTGATGAAAATTTTTCCGCCATTTTAAAATACAAGGGTTTAAAATGAAACGAAAACAATAATTAGGTACTCAAGATTACAGAGTTTACACAAAACGCAAAAGACGTCTGTTTAATTCAGCGAATAAGTCGTGACTAGTTCGCATACTGCACTAATAATAAGAACGAAAAAATTTTCCGGTACACCTAATATATATAGATACGCCACTGGTTAGAGTCAACAATTTTGGCCAGGAATTTAAGTTCTTCAAAAAACAAACTTAGTTATAAATAAGTTTTACTACAATTTAAATTATTACTATAATGTTTAGAAAAAAATGTTGGTGTCAGATATTTGGAATTGGATTTGGTGAAAATTTTAAAGAATTCTGTAAGGCACTGGCACATTTTTGAGAAGCCTTAAATTCTAATAAACCGGTCTGCACGAGACTTAATATTTAGTTGTGTATTAACACATTTGACAAATTAAAATTTTTAATTAAAAATGTAAATGCAGCAGAGTATTTTTTAGTAAAAAAAAAACCTATTAGAATAAAGAAATTTTTTAAAATTACTTTCCGTTCCTTAATATTCGTCTTAATAGCTTTCTTTTGATACCACACAACACATTATTAAAAAATAATTATTTTATGAACAACAAAAATCGATATTTTTCAAAAATAAACTAATCTGATCAAAAATTGCTGTTGAAACTATTCCTAATATATATATATTTTATTAAAATTTTTAGATCAACCCCTCTGGGAAATGGGGTGGGGGACAAAAGTTTTTGAAATAATTTTAACGAAAATCAAATAAAAAATCGATTTTTAAAAAATAAAAATTTGCTTGTTTATCCAAGCAGTAAAAGGTTTCATTTGATACACCAACTCAAAATTTTAAAAAAATGTTCATTTTTTCATTAAATATATATTTGTTTATATTTATCTCGTGCTGTGTTTTCCTTTATTTTTCCTATAGGTGAAGGGGGGGGGGGGTTAACAGCAACACCCCCGGGAGCTACGCCCCTGGTTTATAATTTCTATTGTACAGACAGAGAGAGAAACAGACAGACAGACACATGTGTGATGTTATAAGGGTTTTTTGGTGGTCATACCTACAAAACCCTAAAAATTAAAATTAAATTTAATTAGAAGGGATAATTTATCTAAGTAACTATTTAGGGCCGTGTATACTTCTTCGAAGGTGTAAATAAGGTACATTTTTGAAATAAAATAAATAAGAGAAATATTTTTAAAAAAAATTGTTTCAGGTCTCTTCTCAAAATTCACAAATATTCACCAAATTGAAAAAACTGCATAGATTTTTTTTATTTTTAACATTTTTTTTAAATAATAAGTGACATATTTCAACTATCTTAGTTAATGCACAAAAAAAAAAAATGTCCGGAGTTTGTGCTGCCCTAAGGAAAAGTTCTGGATGCGCGTCTGTTTCGGAGAAACTTAGCATGTAATGAAGAAAAACACCTGTCGTGGTCATGGAGTTACCAAGTCATGTGACGCATCATTAAATATACAACTTACATATCATATTTTTATTTTAGTACATTTTTAAGTTTTTTGCTTGTTTTGAAAAACAGGTAAATGCGGACAAAAACTACTCTAATATTGGCGTGTATGAAATAATATATCCAAGATTCAAGAATATTATATTTTTATAGATCATTAGTGGACACAGGGACGTACTGGCAGTACAAGTGTACAATGCAATCGCTGGGATAAACCAGCCTAGGCCAGTTTTCGAGCCGCTAATAAAATATTTTTACTAAATAAAATAAAATAATCTAGAAAAAATTGATGTGAAGTGTGAATTTTCACATATTTCAGAGTTTAGTATTTAGTAAGCGAAAATAAATTGTGGGGAATAACATATGAAAAATCATGAATTTCGATAACTTTTGAAAGAATAAGCCATGAGATTCCATCAGAGAATTATTAGTGTATTTGAGATGTGCTTGAATCATGACCATAGAGCAGTGGTTCCCAAACTTATTTTGTCGCGGAACCCCAAGGCGCTGTTCAAAAAATTACGGAACCCTTTTATTGGAATTTTTTTTATACAACTTTAAATACAAAAAAAAATACATTACATTACTGCAAACTTTTTCCTTTTATAAATAGGATAGAAAAGTAAGAGTTTATAAATTAAAAGTCATTTTTATTTTCTTCCTAAAAACTAAAAATTTAAATTTAAAAAAAATCATGAATTTATATTTTTCATATAAAGTGTGAGACTCTTTTCTAATACAGCTAGGTTTAATGAGAAGCATGCTTTTGCTTTTTGAATTCTAATATCCTTTCAAAATTTGGTATAATATTGGATAATCAAATTCGCATATTTGGTGCAGCATTTAGTTTACTGCGATATTTCGATTTTGTATCAGCGTATTTTAAAAATCCAGATTCAAACATGTAAGTAGTTGCAAACGGTAACAAAAACCAAATAGCCCTTTTTGATAAATGACGATATTAGTCATATATATCAGACCAGAAAGTTGTTTTTTCTGTGTATCTGTATTACATTTATTTTTGTATTTTTCTTGAATAAATTTTTAACTATATCTTAAATCTTTTTTTAAATATCCATTTTTATGGAACAAGAGTGATATAAATAGCACCATGTCCCGCGGAACCCCTGAATTTTATGGCGGAACCCTGGGGTTCCGTGGAACACACTTTGGGAAACGCTGCCATAGAGCTACCCAGTTGTCCAGTTAGTCAGATAAATATTGGAAGCACGGTGTTGTAAAATCGAAATTTTCACTTCAGATCTGCTTGTGTCATGAAAGGCAATCATGTCAACTTTCGTGAATCCAATCATCCCGATTCCTTCATGAATCCCTAAGTGATATCCAAGCGGGAAATAAAAGATGGAGAATTAAAGCTAACAAATCCAAATCTCGGTCAGGCATTGTCGATTCAAATTAAATAACCAAAATTTGACATTACTAAAATTGACGCGCAAGAAAACGACAATTTTGATCGGGAAGTAAACATGGAATAACATTTGCATGGAGGTTAAGTCATATGGTTGTAGAACAATCTAAATAATAAATGCAGAATAAGAATACTTTATATTTGAAGCAAATATTCTAGAACGTAATGTTTTAAAACGAGTAATTGGATTGTACATATATTTTAAGTTTAGATTTAATAATACTATATTAAAATCATATAGGTATATATTTATTTTAGGACACAAAATGAGAAAATACGTAAAAGTAACAATTATTTTGAAGCAGTAATACCAATATTTAATTCTAATACATTTAAAAACCAAAAAAAGACAACTTCATTCAAATATTACTTTTCATCCCCACCACACTTATTCATTCCAGTCGTCCGGCCTCGAGTCATCGCTTGAGTAGAATGAATAGAATGAGAATACAGTCGCAACAAAACGCGTATTCTGATTAAACCGAAACCAGAATTGGCACAACAAAACGCACCCAATATATGACAGTGCGAAATTCCGCGCTATGTTTTTAAATTAAATACTTGCAAGGAAAGATCACATTCTGTAAACAGCAAATAACTGGCCTAAAAATTGTACAGTCTTTCCTGGTTAATGGGGAACCATTGTGATGTTTTTTTTAGATATTAAATTGCTACAGTATAGAGTTTTAGATATTGTAGAGGATACAGTATTATGGAGTAAAATACGGCTAAAAAGCGATGGAATCTTATTTATAAAATTATATTGGCAACATCACTGTCCAGTATCACACACGCAATTAAATATTGATGATTGCAGAAGATAAGACACCTAATGAGAATGAAATAAGACATAACGGTAAGAGGATCTGGGAACGAAATTGTACCCATCGACAAATTATCAGTCAATCGAAGATCTAACAAGTATTGGTATATAGAATACATGAAAAGACTTGACGCTTAATAAATTAATCTGGAGGATTTATGTGAATGAAGACCAAGGTCAATCCAACTGACAGTGCCCGATGAATATAAAGAAGAATTTGCTTTTCAAAAATTTTATTTTGCAACCGAAATAAACATAGCCCCATTATAAATTTCTAGGTAAGCCACTGTCTTACAGTCTTGTTTTATAAGAGCTAAGAATTTTATTTCCAAAATATTTAAGTGTATAATATTTAGAAAAAGGTGTAGCCGCATAAAATTGCGTAAAGCAGATTTGAAGGACAAATGTCTGCTCTGAATTGGAATATTTCATCTGTATTAATTTATACTTGAACTTCAAAGTTAATAAAAAAATATTAGACAGAAAACCGGCTATTTCACAAGAACATTTCAAACCTATCTCAAACAAAATTAGTCAGCAATTATACAAAATTATAATAATTGTACAAAAAGTATATTATGCCAAAAAAGTGCACTCTCCAAAATAATTAAAAACATAATAGGTTCCCACACTTTAGGTGGCGCATAGAGCAGCGAAAATAAGTTCTGTTTGTATACCTCCGTTACAATATGAAAGTCACGTGGACAGCATGACACTTCCGCCGGTCCTATTATCCCAGCAAAAGTATTTGTTAAAAAATTGAAAAAGCCTGCAAATAATAGCTAGATTTCGCGTCGGAAAGATATGAGTAATAACTACTTGCTAAAAGCAATGACATAATGTGCAGAATATGCCACAACGCAACAAAAAGCGTAAAACATTTAAGTAGAGACTGAGAAGAAGAACGAGAATTGCAAAATCGTGTCTGCATATGTTAAACGATGTTTACCCAGATGTCCAGATAGATGAATAAAAGTACATCCACTCAGGAATAAATGTGTATTATAAAACTTATTTGATATTATGTTATAAGATACTCCTATAATTTATTTATGTTTATTATATCACAAATATATATAAGTAAATAAAATGTTAATATTAATACTGCAAGGTAAAACAAAAAGAAATTATTTCTACCAAAGCTTGTTAAATAATACTCCTATTTTATTTAGCAAGCATATAATGGAGGCTATATTGTACGGGGAGGAAGTTCACTATCCAAGCCGTAGGCGAGGGTTGTAATCATCCGAGTGTAATATAGCCATTATATGCAAGTCAAATACAATATTTTATCTACAACTATATATTTTTATCATTAAGAAAATAGTAAATTTAATTTAAAAACACAGAAATTCTGTTTGTCAATTGTAAAACTTCAGAACCTACGTCATCAAGATGGCTACTGAACCATCATCTTAAATCGTCATGTAGGTAAAAAAATAAGTTGATTTAATTCATGGAACGTTTCGCATTTTATCTATATCTATGTTTGCTAAGCATAAAGGCTATATTACCTGAAAATTGTATATATTTAATTTACATTTACTTCAATAAAATGCGAAACCTTCCATGAGTTAAATTAACTTATTTTTTTACCTAATCCACATCTTTTATAATCTTAACTATAAAACAATTGTAGCTGAGTCGATATAATTTTTTTAGATTTTTTAATTTTAACCCTTTTTGGTAAAAGTGTGCGGGACAAGAACTTAAGCACATTTTTGGCTAAATTAGTGTTAAAAAAAAGAATTTCAAAAAACTATCTATCGTTCCGCAATCTACTTAAGAGCTTTCTTTTGATACCACACAATAAATTTTTTTTAAATATTTTTTTTATTTAAAAAAAACGGCCCAAGAAATTCGATATTTTTCGAAAATCTTCGAATTATTTGATCAAAAATACCTGTTGAACTATTTCGGTTCCCATCAATGTTCATTACGGAGATTTTTTTTTAGATTTTTAGATAAATCCCTTTGAAAAATAGGGTAGGGGACAAAAGATTTTTGACACATTTTTGGCAAAAATCCAATAAAAATAATTGATATTTCAAAGATAAAATTTATTTGTTGATCCACGCATTAAAAGGTTTCATTTGGTATGCCACCCAAAATTTTAAAACAATATTTTTTTTTTTATTAAATACATATTTGTTTATATTTATCCCGCGCTGTATTTTTTTGAACTCTCTATAGTTTTCCTATATATGGGTCAAACAGTTGTACAAGTATGCCATATTTTAACTTTCTATGTTCAGCCGTTTGGCTACAATTTCTACCGTACAGACAGACTGACATGAGTGACGTTAGAAGTGTTTTTTGTTGGTCATACCTACAAAACCTTAAAAATATCCAAAACAAATAAAAATAAGTGGGACAGAAAAACGTTAAGATGAATAAAATATAAAACAATGCAAAAACAGGATGAGAAAAATATAATAAAAAACTGATCACTAATTTGTGATATTTTCCCAATCATAAATATACCGAAAAATAAGAAATATTAAGATGAACAGAAAACAAAATAATTCAAAATCAGGATGAGATAAAAAAAAAAAATGAAAAACTGATCACAAATTTCCCAGTCATAGAAATACACAAAAATATATAAAATATCAAAAACAAATAAAAATAACTAAGATAGAAAAACGCAAAGAAGAACAGAACACAAAAGAAATTAAACCACAGGTGAGAAAACAAAAATGAAGAAACATAAATTTCCAATATTTAGCCAATCATAAAATAACCGAAATATAAAAAATATCAGAAATAAATAAAGATAATTAAGATAGAAAAACATTAAGAGAAAACAAAACAATGCAAAAGCAGGATTAGAAAAAAAAGGGGAAAAATTTTGATCACAAATTTCCGATATTTTCCTAAAAATTTTATAAAAATATTCATAAAAATTCCGAAAAATTAAAGAAATAAACATCAGAAACAAACTAGAGTAGAATAAGTACATAAAGATGAATCAAACTTAAAACAAATCCAACACAGTATGAGAAAATAAAAATGAAAAAACATAAATTTCCAATATATTCCCAATCATAAAAGAATCGAACAAAAATAAATAAAAATTATCAAATAAAAATTACTAAAGTAAATAAAACATTACAATGAATAGAAACAAACAATAAAACAGGATGTGAAATAATAGTGAAAAAACTGAAAACAAATTTCAGATATTTTATAAAAATACCAACAAATTAAAAAAAGATACTCAAGTAAATTAAAGAATAAGATTACTAAAACACAAAATATATGTTGAAAAACTGAGCACACTGATATTTGCCAATAAAGTAATAGGTCAATAAAATTAAAGATATCCCTTTTGAATCTTTAATAAACCTAATAAATATTATAACATTAAAATATATATATATATATAAAACGAAAAAAAAAAAATTAAAAAAAAGCAAAAAAGGAAAGTTCAAAAATATAAAAAAAAATAC
>OZ020611.1:39704464-39706964 GCA_963971575.1 Liopterus haemorrhoidalis | reverse complement strand
TAAATTTACGATTTTAAAAATTAAATGCAACATTTGCCAAAATCTAGCTAGAATTTCTACAAAATAATTTAAACAAAATAAAAATGCAAAAAGAAAACAGAAAAAATAAAAATTGACGGGAATCGAACAGTGGTTTGCAACTTACGAAGCCAGAACGTTACCACTGGACAACGGACGTTCACTCGTTTGCTGTGTAAAATAGCGGATTAAATATTTTACATATTTTAGTTAAAAACACAAAAAATGCGTAATTTTTCGAAAACATAATCTGATCAAAAATTCCTGTTGTACTATTCCGGTTCACACCAATGTACATTACTTAGATTTTTTTCAGATTTTTAGTTTAAACCATCTGGGCTACAGGGTGTGGGACAAAACTTTTTTTGCACAATTTTGGCAAAAATCGCGTCAAAATAATTTATTTTGCAAAAATTAAATTTTGATCGTTAATCCACGTACCAAGGGCTTTCATTTGATACCATACTAAGAATTTAAAAAAAATATTTTTGTTTTCGATGAGCACATATTTGTTTATATTTTAGGGGGGTATGTTTTTTAGATGTTTTAGTATTTTTCTTATGTGCGGGTTAAAGAGTTGTATAAGCATGCCAAATTTCAACTCTCTAGGTTTAGCCGTTTGGCTACAATTTTTACCGAACAGACAGACAGACAGACAGACAGACAGACAGACAGACAGACAGACAGACGACAAAATAACGGTATAAGGGTTTTTTGTTCATACCTACAAAACCCTAAAAATGGAATAAAACCATTTAATTAAAGTTTATGAAGCAAGAACAGTGAAGAAAGTTAGACCAGGAAGACCGAGAAAACCTGGAACCAAGAATAAAAGAAGCTGCAACGAAGTGGGAGGAGATAAGAAAAATATACAAAAGGCAGAACACGATGGAAAGAAGTATGGAGAACAATACCAGAAAAATAAGTAACTCGACTATAGCCTCACACCGCAAGGTAGAAAGGCTTCAGGATTAAGTAAGTAAGTAATTAAGTTACGGAACCCCTGAAAAACGTTCCACGGAACCCAGAGTTCCGCGGAACACAGGTTAAATACCACTGATCTAGAAGATCTATTATTGGGAAAGATTTTTTTGAACACGTGATACTGGTATTAGCTACACTGGCCACTATTCAGTGCATATTGAAAAATATTGCTAAAGACCTGTACATATCAGATACTAAATCTCATCTCTCTTCACTGTAGCTTCCTTCTTTTATTATATATACATTATTAAGTAATAATATTTTTTAAACATTAACCGTGCATGTAACGGCATTAAGTCATTTAAGCCTCTCTTTGGCCATTATAGTAAAACTGCCTTTAAATAATTAACAATCAATGGTCTTAAGTATAGACCATAAACGAGCTCCCAATCACGCAATCCAAGTTATGTGAACGCGCATGCCATCAAGGAGGTACTGGCCACAGTTATTTTTTACAATTAATCAACTGTGTAATTAGTAGCTCATGGGTATGCTCTTAAATTATAACAATAACAAGATACATATAAAAAGAAAATTTGGTGATACAAATTTTGAATCAGATCAAGGTTATTTTATTTATACTAAAGTAATTTTAAAATTAATGAAATTTTTACTAAATATGTGCAATAACATTTTCAATGTCCATCCATAAACCTTAAGAGTTGCTCTAATAATTTGAAAAATAAGTGTATAGTGTGAATTTCCACACATTTCAAGATTTCGTTAGCTTTAGTAAGGAAAACTATTTTGCTTTTTTTTAAATTCTCCATTAGTCACATTTTTAAGGTCATTTTACGCCTGTTTTTTTTTTTTTCAATTTTATTACAATGTTTGATACTTTTCAAAAAGATAAAATTACATTCGTTTGTTCTTTTTGGGGTCACATCAATGTGCATACCGGTACATATTAGGCTAATGGACGTGCAGGCCTCAAACCCAAAAATTTTGAAAAAATGTATTTTTAAATTTTACTGGTTGTTTATAAAAATAATAATAATAATGCAGTCGTGTGTATTTAGCTCCACTTGTCTCTAGTATGACGCGGCTCAAAAAGTTTGACATTAGTGGGACGCTTGTCAAGACCTGACCAACCCTATAATAATAATAATAATAACTTTTGGCGTACAGGGTCCGCATATTCCAAATAGCGGAGTCCACATTCTGTAGGTTGTGCCACCGCTATCCTGAAACGATTTTGCACATTCTGTCTGCTTGTCCATCTCTTGCAGCGTCGAGCTACGTGTCTCGACATAATTCTGCTCTCCGCGTGCTCTCCTATCATCGTAAACATGCCTATGGTATTGACCAAATACCGGTTATACCGTATGTTCCTTCTGATATAGAATTGGTGGTGGAAAATTCCAAGTGCCGAATTTATTGGAATTACTCTTTCCCCACCTCGAGGTTACTGACAGACACTAAGCCGGGACATAACCCTCCTGGATATCGGGGACCAAACAGATGTTTTGTGATAGAATGCTCAAGTCCAGCTAAGAAG